>RWJK01000985.1:17326-88987 GCA_004335835.1 Scenedesmus sp. ARA3 | reverse complement strand
CTGCTGCTGCTGCTGCTGCTGCTGCTGCTGCTGCTGCTGCTGCTGCTGCTGCAGGCGTGCACGGTGGTGCTGGCCCCTGAGGGGGTGGAGCTGCACTGGGCGGATGACTCCAAGAGCCTGCGCTCATCGCTGCAGCTGCGCAGCGAGGTACGGCCCGTTGTGTTTGTGTTGCTTGGATACATGCGCTAGCTGCATTCGATGTGCTTGCATGTGTCCTTGACTCCGTCAACATATGCACGTCGATCGCCTCCTGCTGCAATCCGCCTTTGCACTGCCGCCTGTTCACTGCCGCCACAGCTGTTCAGCAGCTATGAGTTGGGGGCCCCCGAGGCGCGTATTTGGCGTGGCCATGCTGCAGCTGGTGGACGCACTGGCCGTGTTTGAATTGTTTTGTGCAGCCACCGCGCCTTCATGCATCACTGCACACTGACTCCCCCCTGACATCACAATGCCCTGTACACTCAGACACACATCAACAGTCTGCCTTCTTATTTTACTTGTTTTTCACTTCTTTTGCACTGCTTTTGCACTGCCTGCAGCTGTTCAGCAGCTACGAGTGCGGCCCCCCCAGGCGCGTGTTTGGTGTGGCCATGCTGCAGCTGGTGGACGCACTGGCTGTGTTTGCCTCGGCCAGCAGCGCCGCGCCGTTACAACTGCACTACCCAGGGCCTGATGGGGAGCTGCAACTAGAGTGAGTGGGGGGAATAGGCTGCAGGATTAGGTTTTTTGGCGTGGCCGTGTTGCAACGGCAGTGAACAAGGGGCTGTGCGGTGTGGGTTTCAGGTTGCTGCAGGGTTCAGGGTTTCAAGGTGCTGCAAATTTGTGTGGCCATGCTGCAGCTGGTGGACGCACTGGCTGTGTTTGCCTCCGCCAGCAGCGCCGCGCCGCTGCAGCTGCACTACCCGGGGCCTGATGGGAAGCTGCAACTAGAGTGAGTGAGGCAGGGGCGTTTTAGTTGCAGGATTATGGGTTTGGCGAGGCCGTGTTGCAACGGCAGTGAGAGGCAAAGCTGCAGGGTCCAGGGTTTCAGGTTGCTGCAGGGTTCAGGGTTTCAGGTTGCTGCAGGGTTCAGGGTTTCAAGGTGCTGCGGGTTGTGTGGCCATGCTGCAGCTGGTGGACGCACTGGCTGTGTTTGCCTCTGCCAGCAGTGCCGCGCCGCTGCAGCTGCATTACCCGGGGCCAGATGGCGAGCTGCAACTTGAGTGAGTGCAGGGGATTAGGCTGCAGGGTTTATGGTTTGTAGTAGCAGGGTTCAGCACGAGCAGCACTTGAACCCTGCGTCGTTACAGCTGCACTACCCAGGGCCTGACGGGGAGCTGCAACTGGAGTGAGTTGAAAGAGTTGCAGGTCACACATTGCAAGCACAATGCAACATAATGCGTACTCACATGGCTAGAAGTGGCGCCCCAGACACCGAGTGGGGTCAGGCTGCATGGCTTACGGTTTGTAGTAGCAGGGTTCAGCACGAGCAGCACTTACAACCTGCGCCACTGCAGCTGCACTACCCGGGGCCTGACTTGGAGCTGCAACTAGAGTGAGTGGGGGAAATAGGCTGCCGGGTGTAGGTTTTTTAATGTTACCAGGGGGGACGAAGTCCTACTGGCTAGTCACACACAGCAGTCAGGCGAACCTGGCTGCAGGGGACACAAGGCAATGCCTCCGCCAGCAAGACACGTCTAACACCCCTATACAGGAGGTGCCCAGCGCAGGTGTAGGGTTTTGTAGTAGCAGGGTGCAGCACCAGCAGCAACAGAACCCTGCACCCCTGGCACCACAGTATCCTGGGACTGACAGCTGCAAGAGCAGGCCTGACGCTCTACTGTCGCTCCCGTGTCCGCCGCTGCCTTGCTATGCTATAGGCTGTGCGACAGTGGTGATGCTGTGGACGTGGACGGCGGTGGCGCGTGCTGCGTGACAACAGCCGCAAGAACAGGCCTGACGCATTGTTATGGCTGCTGTGCTGTGGTACAGGCTGTCTGACAGTGGTAATCCTGTGGATGAGGACGGGGGTGGTGCAAGCTGCGTGACGACATCTGCAACACAGGCCTGATGCTCTGCCTTTGCTGCTTTGCTATGTAACAGGCTGAGTGACACCGGTGATGCTGTCGATGTGGACGGTGGTGGCGCAGCTGGCGTATTGACAGCTGCAATAACAGGCCTGACACTCTGCCGTCCTCTGCTGCTTGCTATGCCACAGGCTGTGTGACGCAGGTGATGCTGTCGACGTGGACAGTGGTGGTGCGGGCGTGAAGACAATTGCAAGAACAGGCCTGACGCTCTGCCATTGCTCCTATTTTGATTGCTGCCCTGCGGCGCTACAGGCTGTGTGACAGTGGTGATGCTGTCGACGTGGACGGGAGCGGCGCGGGCGGCGCAAAAACAGTTGCAAAAGCAGGCCTGACGATCCAATGTCCTCTGCCACTTGCGATGCCACAGGCTGTCTGACAGTGGTGATGCCGTCGACGTGGACGGTGGTGGCGCGGGCTGCGTGATGTATGCGCGCATTGCCACGCAGGAGCAGGACCTGCCTTCAGACATGACTGACTACTGGCGGGAGCCTGCCTCCTACTTTTTGCTCAAAGGTGCGTGTTTTTTTACTGTTGAATATGTGCTTCATATAAAGAAAGTTGCCGATTGCATACATTACATTGCTTCATTGTAGGCACCCATGTTGTGGCTGCACAGATGCTGCTCTGGGTGCCGTGCTGTCGTCTGTTACTGTGACTTACCTTCTGACATGACTAGATACCGGCGGGAGCCCGCACTTCCTGCTCAAGGGTGAGCAGCCAAATTCTTATTATGACTGATAATAATCATGATTAGCGCAGATATGCATGTGGTATATGCATGTGGTATTTACTAAGCCATTTTCAAATATTTTGGTAAGTGAACACCTATCATTTGTGGACGATGCAGCAGCTGTGTGTGCTGTCATCATGTACTGCACGGTTGCCATCTCTACCGTCTGCATTTGCCTGCAGGAGCGTTGCTCAAAGAGGCAGTGGACGATCTAGAGAAGCCTGGGTGGCTGGCTGGTTGTCCTGCTTGTCACTCTTTTTGCACCTTGGCGTCATGGCTGCAGGCGCGCTGTTGAAAGAGGCAATGGGCGATCTGGAGTGGCCGGGCGGCGGCGTGGCAATCAGTTTGAGCCATGCCCTCACCGTGTTGTGCAGAGTGCACATGTTGCTGTGCACGCAGGGTGGGTACTAACCTCATGGCTGGTTCAAAGACTTGCTGGCTGGCTGGCTGTCCTGTTCATGGCTTCTGTTGCTCCGTCTGCAATTGCCTGCAGGCGCGTTGCTCAAAGAGGCAGTGGACGATCTGGAGTGGCCGGGCGGCAGCGTGGCCATACGGCTCAGCCGCGACCCGCCCGCGCTCAGCATGGCAGCAGCAGGCACAGGCTCGCTCGAGGTATGTCGACACACACGCGCCACTGCTGCTGCTGAGTGATTGTGGGGTGGTGGCGTACGGCTTGAGTCGGCTTGTGCCAGCATATCTCCTTGCACATTCGTGGCAAGGCGGCTGAGGCGTGACGTGCCTGTCTGTCAGCACGGCAGCAGCAGGCACAGGCTCACTCGAGGTGTGTGTGATCGTATGTGTTCACGCCAGCAGCAGCAGCAGCAGCAAGAACCTGAAGGCTGCAAACCTCTTGATGTGCCGCGCTTCTGCAAACTACTCTCTGGTTTACGTGCCTGCTGCTGTTCATGCTGATCCTCCTCTCTTCCCCTCGAACCTTCCCCTTCTTTGCCGCAGGTGCACCTGAGCGCTGCTGACCTGTCGGGTTTCCAAGTGGCGGAGCCGCAGGTGCAGCAGCGGTACCGCTACAAGAACCTGAAGGCGTCCATGTGCCACATCCCAGATGGCAAAGAGGTGGGAGGGCCGGTGTCAACCAAGGTGCGCTGTTACGAATAACAATAACAATAACAGTAACAGATAACATGATGACAACCATCTGATGCACATGAGCATTAAACATGCTTATTGCTGCTGCTTCCCCTGCTGCTGGTACCACATCTGCTGCTGCTGCTGCTGCTGCTCGTCAGATCAGCATTGATGCCAATGGTGTGCTCAAGGTGGCGCGCATTGTGCCACCACTGCTGCTGCTGCTGCTGCCAGGTCAGCATTGATGCTAATGGCCTTCTCAAGGTGACGCGCATTGTGCCACCTGCTGCTGCTGCTGCTGCTGCTGCTGCTGCTGCTGCCAGGTCAGCATCGATGCTAATGGCATTGTCAAGGTGACGCACCCAATGCCGCCGCCGCTGCTGCTGCTGCTGCTTTCTGCTGCTGCTGCTGCTGCTGCTGCTGCTGCTGCTGCTGCTGCTGCCAGGTCAGCATTGATGCCAATGGCTTGCTCAAAGTGACGCACATGGTGCCACTGGCTGGCGGCAGGGGCCCAGGGGGCGGCAGCGCCACAGGCCAGCAGCAGGCTTCAATGCAGCCCTCAGCCCTCAGCGGCTTTGCAGCCACACAGGTGTGTTATAACTGTTATGCCACGTGTTACAACATGTCACAATTTGACTTTTCTTAGCATTTGTTTCTTCTGTTGCCGTGCCACAGGCCAGCAGGCCTCACTGCAGCCTTCGGCCCTCAGCGGCTTTGCCGCCACACAGGTGTGTTATAGCCGTTATGGTGCGTGTTATAACATGTTACAATATGTTGTTTCGTAGCCCTTGTTTTCTTCTCTTGCCGCACAGGCCAGCAGGCCTCACTGCAGCCTTCGGCCCTCAGCGGCTTTGCAGCCACACTGGTGTGTTGTAACTGTTACTAACAGTATTGCTTACTATTTTTGTTCTTCTTCTGGTTGCACTTGCCGGTTGTGCGCATCTCATGTTTTGTTGCTTGCTGCTGTGCTGCAGGCCGCCCTTGATTCATCCAGGCTGGGCGTCATGCAGTTTGTGTCGCTGCCTGTGGACGAGGAGGACTGACGGCAGCAGCAGCAGCTGCAGCAGCAAGTTACAGTGCTGCTAGCAGCAGCAGCAGCAGCCGGCTTGTTTGAAGGACGGGACTGTGCACGTGCCACGCATGATCAGCTTCAGAAACCGCAGCAGGCATCGTGCGGTTGGCCACCCACGATCCAGCAGCAGCAGCAGCAGCAGCGGCTGCTGCGCAGCCTTTGTTGGCAAGGATATTGGAGGCAACCCGTGCGCGGCCATGCTCTGGGGGTGCTGTGGTGGGCGCTCCTGTTCATTGCTCATTTTGTCCGCGAGGCGTGTTGGCAATGGCGGCAACAGCTCCCGCAAACACAGCAAACACAGCACATGACTCATGCCTTGCGCAAGGCTCTGTTTGGTGTTGACGGCGTTGCTGCTGGCAAGCGAGGAGCATTACTCCCCAGGGAGGCTGCCTCGCCCCAGTCAGGGCTCATCGGCCAGTGGCCACTTCCTTGAGTCACAGAGCTAGCTAGTGCTTCCCACAGGCCACACCCTACCATAGCTGGCAACTGTGTGTTGGTTCAACTCCTCTGCTGCCTTTGGCCAGGTGCTGGGCACCTCCTGTATAGGGGTGCTTGCGTGTTTCGCTGGTGACGGCAGTGCCGTAGGCCTCCGGCATTCAGGTTTGCTTGATTGCCGTGTATGGCCAGCCAGTAGGGTTTCGTTCCCCCTGGTGCCAAAAACAATTGTGTGTTGGTAACATGCTAATGGTGACTCTTCGTGATGATCCTGTGTCAACGGCTTGCCTGATTGATGTTCTGGCATTGATTGCAGATGCGCTTCTCAGTGTGGCGGCTCGTCTGGGGCGCATTTGGGGCACGGCTGGTACCGTCACAGGCGCATGAGCGTGTATTGATGTACGACGTGTATCGATGGGTAACATGATGATGATGAGGCGCATCACGTGTAGCATAGCTGGAAGCAGCTGTGATGTTACAACACTTGCTCACAAGCCTCTCAGCGCAGTGAAGGGCGTTGACCAGATTTAGTTCAGACAAGGTACATCCCCAGCCACCCTGCCGGGCGCACACACAGTGTAACAACTTCCATATTGTGTTCCTCTGTATATACTACTACGCTGCAGACTGCTACAGACTACTACCACCCTACAGAGCAAAGACTGTAAGGGGTAGAGGTAGGTTAGTGTGGAGGAGGTGTTGTATTTCCTCCATCCACAATATATATATGTATACATATATACGCAGGTGGTTCCTGCAGAACACAACACTTGGGCGGTTCCTGCAAAAGCACAATGCATGGCGGATCCGTACAAGCACGCAACACTTTGCAGGCACACAGATCAGCACGAGCAAGCCAAAACCAGGCTTGCTGGCGCCACAGCAAACAGCAAATAACAATGCGCAATGACAGCAAATCTCAGCGTGGAAGCAACCTAGCTAGGCTGGGTTGAAAAAACAACAGTATCCACAGTTTTTGGTGCCTGTACACAACAGTATCCACAATCCTTGGTACCTGTATGTATGTTGGGTCAGCTGCTAGCATTCTGTTGGACTGCTGTTGAAACAACAGGAGCTTGCTGCCCCAGGTGCTTTCAACAAACAAAGGTACTGCAAACAAACCATCACACTTCACATGCACAAACGTAGGCAAGACTGACCAGCACACGACACGCGCATGCAGTCCTGTGTCCTTCCACACACGACGCGCACACATCAGCCGCACCACCTGCTTCACCTGATGACAACCACGCATGTAAAGCAGAGATGGAACACCTCTTTAACACCTCTTTCAAATGGACTCTCTTGACCATGCATAACACACTCCTGCCCCCGATCCGATCTTAACCCAATTGCTGCACAGTGCCCTCCGCTGCCGTTGATCCATGCTAACTGCTCCTCACTGCCCCCATCTGCCACATCACACACACCAGCAGCTGTGCAGTGCTGCGATCTGCAGCCATGCAACGGCTGTGCAGTGCGCCCCCATCCGCGCAATTACCACCTGACAATAACATGTGCCAACAACATCTGCCAAGGACACAGTCTGCGCCGAAGCGCAAGACACCTGGCTTAACAACTGCACCGTGCCTCCTGTTCTTTCAGCCGCTCCTGTGGGGCGAGAGGCCGATCGTGACATTAAGAGGCCTTCGACGCTACAAACATGATGAGTGCCACCTCAGGTGAAGCTGTAGCACATCTGTAGCACACACCGAACCACGGCCCTTAAGACCTGCAGCACACAAAACAGCATTCCCCAGAGCTACCGGCCACATCAGCAAATGCAATGCATTTGGAGTCCTAGGATTCAGGCGTTTGTCCCGGCACATGTCATACGAGGCCGCAGCATAAACCAAAAGCAACAGCACACGCCCACGCACACCGCCCCATGCATCAGCTTCAACAGCTGCTGTACCGCATGAGTGCATTCACATGGCAACTCACACAGACGCGGCTGTGACATATTTTAGATTGTTTTCCAATGCTTCTGATGCTTCCGATCCCGCAGCGCCATGCCAGCCACAACACCACACACCGAGCGTTTGCAACTGCTGACACCCCCTCACAACAGCCCATGAGGCACCAGCCACATCAGCAAATGCCAAGCCTTTTGAATTCTAGGGTTCAGGCCTTTCACACAGCACATGTCATATGAGGCCGCATCATAAACTGCTGAAACACCCGCCGTTGAAACCTCACACAAGCCCTGTCACCTAGCAGCCACAGGCAAGCCCTCTCTCCCAGCTGCTGTACCGCATGACATTTAGCAAACACACACATATATATCAGAAAAGATAGCCAGTGCTCAAGGCAGTCCTGCAAACAGCCGTCAGCACAATAACATCGCATAACATGTTATAACATGTAATGCCCGCATGCAGTGCTGATGGAACCGCCAAAATAACCTGCTATCGTAAGGCAGGCAAGGCAGACCATACTAAACGCAGTATGGCTAGGCAGCACTTTCCTGCAAGCAGGGACCAGGACGGCCATCTTCTATCACTTGAGCTACAGCTCGCTCAGATAGCTCAGTGCAGCAATGCAGCCTGGACAATGTGTTATAACAAAAACAATGCATAATGTTGCCGCACCTGCGTGCTGCTGCTGCACACCCCGGCACGCTGGCACGCCACGAAGCAGCTGCCACATTGCATCAGGGATGGCAGGCCCCGTCATGTAACACATTTTGAAATCAGCCCGACAGCTCAGCAACATGACTGCTGCCACCCTTCAGGTCAACGCCGCTGCAGCACTTGTGCAACACAAGGCGGGTGCAAAGGGTTGCGTTGAAAATCGCACCCACCAATGTGTTCTGCCTGCATGCCATGATACATCTGAAAAACATTTGAAAACCAACCAACCAAATGTAACAGTGCATCTAACAGCCCTGCCGTCATCAGGCAGTGATCCCTTGGCTGCTCCTACTCCAGCCACTACTACTGCAAACCACTGTCAACCTTTGAGCCTCAAAGCGCACGCCCGACACAACGCGCACGCCATGATTTAAAACAACAACAACACAAAAGAAGCCACGGAGAGCGTGTGTACTGGCCAATCAATCGAGATTGCCAACCCCACATTTGCTGCATGCTTTGTTATTTGTCCATGAGGCGGCATTCTTTGCCACGCCATACATAACCACACGTACAGCGCAGCTCTCGGGCGACAACTCACTGCAGCAGCTGCCATGAGCCGCCATGAAACACACGGCATGCCTGTTGGCACATGTCACATCTGATGTGCGCCTAGGGATGAATGTACGCCCCGTCATTGGTGTATAGCTGACGACTTTCAGCTACAAGAAGAATCCCATCCCGACAACATGCATCCAAGCTGATGTTGATGTGCACACGCAATCAACTTGACGCCAGCGCAACACAGCTGCAAGCCCGCGCGATGCAAGCCACAGCCACCCCTCTAGCTCTTTGGGTAAGATGTGAGAATGGACACGCACAGCTGCTGCATGAGCGTACAGCCTCAACCAATGCCCATGCCAACACCCTCACCAAAAACACGACGCCTACAGCAACACAGACCGTCAGACAAGCCCTCAGCAAACGCTGCCGCTGCTGCTGCAAAACCATGCTTCCAGCCATGGACGTCACTATTCACAACACATATGACATAACATGTGTCATTACACATAGCATAACAAATAACATGTCATTCCCAGTCCATGGAAGCCATCAGCATGTGCGGCTCGTGCCCGCTCCTCCACCCCTGCCAGGATTCAACTGCTGCTGTTGCTGCCACAGCTGCTGTTGCTGCTGCAGCATACGGGTTCACCAGCGGCAGAGCAGCGAGTGAGTCAAGCTCCCCACTTGCTGCTGCAGGCACAGCAAACAGCACCGCGCTGCTGTGCTCCTTACAGCCCCAGCGGCGCTGCTCTGAGCTGTTGAGAACCAACCCGAAACCTGAGGCCCCTGCTGCTGCTGCTGCTGCTGCTGAGGACGGCGTTTGCGGCTGCTCGGGTTCGAACTGCAGATCATCCAGTGCGATGCTGCAGGGGATGTTGTCCAGCCACCCAACTGCCACGAGCTCAGTGACATGGTCGTTGTGATGGCGCCGCTTGCTGCACGGCCCGTCCTGCGGCTTCCGCAGTGCCTCTGGTGTGCTGGCGCCAGTGACAGAGCTGATCCAGCGCACAGGGACAATCTCTGCAGGCTGCTGCTGCTGCTGTTGCTGCTGCAGGATCGGCTGTGGCTGCGACTGCTGGTACATGCCCTTGTAGCTGGCTGACGAGAACGCTGCTGCTGCTGCTGCTGCTGCTGCTGCTGCTGCTGCTGCTGCTGCTGCTGCATCTTGTGTGCTTGTCAGCTTGCTCACAGCTGCAGGCAGTGGTTCTGCCTGCGCTGCAACATCAGCGCATTGGACAGGCACAGCAGCAGCGCTGCTCCAGTAGCTGCTGCTACTGCAGAGAGCACCTGCTGCAGCAGTGGCTGTAGGGGCAGCTGGCAGCACCTGCTGCAGAGCACACAGCGTCCCTGGAGAGAACAGCTTCTGCCTTGGCGGCCGCGGCTGCCGCTGCTGCCGCTGCCGGCTGTCTTGCTGTGCTGCATCCAATGCAGCCAGCTGCTGCAGCAGCATGGCATCGTCAAACACCGCAGCTGCCACGTATGGCACGTAGACTACGCTGTCCGAGTGCCGCCTGGGGGCGTGCTCGGTGCGCACTGCAGGTGCTGAGTCCTCGCCAGTTAACGCTGCTGCTCCTGCTGCTGCGAAGTCATCAGCGCTGCGTGACCTAGGCATCGACCTGCAGGCACACCAGAAACAGTCATCAAGATAACGCATGATGGCATATCGGGGCAAGCCCAGCGCCTGGGCTGCTCGCGGCTCCGTACTCGCAGAGTTGCGGACTCGCTTGCCTGATTGAAGCACGCTGAAGACCATCGGAGCGCAGGTCGAGAGATATCGCTCTAACTATCCTCCTAAAACAATTCTTGAGTTTGCTACCTACTGAGCCTGCTGTTTTATATGAGTCACCCATGCCTGGCTAGAATCTGCCGGTTTGTCGGAAGCAAACGCAGCATAGCTACACCAAAACATGCGTCATAAGAACAACAACCATAACAAGCTGCAGCCCGGCTTACGGAGGATGGCCTCGGGCCGGGGCAGTCACAAAAGCTTGCTGAGGTTCAGTATACCCAAGTCCGCGACTTCAACTGCACGATGCCGTGGTTTTTGACTTTAGATCATTTTAAATCCACGTTGATGCTGTCAATGCGTTCGCGCGAGGTGCGGGCGCAGCATGGTGATGACTCATCCCAGCCCAGTGGTCCACTATGACAAACGGGCGAATGAGTGGTCGGTGAATACGAAGTGAATGGTGGTGAACGGCCAGTGAGCCAGCGCGAATAGCCTTGAATGCATTCCCCCTGCATTCGTTCGTGTGTTTTTAGGTTGCGGGATTCCCCCAAAATCATCGTAAAATGTTTTTTCAACAAAAAGTTGTTATCATGACGCTTTGGGGTCCAATGAGGGTCGTCGCGGGCCTTACACCTCACATCGGGTGTCACCAGGGTGTTACAAAGACATCTAAATCGCCGTTTGACTCTTTTCAGTTGCAGAAGCGCGTGTTCATGACAGCTGGTGAATCACAGTTCAAGGCTGATTCATGCACCATTCACAGATGTTCATTCACCACGCATTTACCATGCCATGAGTATGGCAGATCAGTGAATCCTTGTTCACGGCTTGTACACACAACATTCACAGCTAGCTGCCGCTGTTCACAAGTTTCACAGCTTGTTCAATCATCATGCATGGGAGGCAGTCCAGCTGGCACATACCTTTACGGGCTGCAAGTTGGTTTATATTCCCTGTTATGCTGTTCTACATAAGCATATGTGTTCATCAAACAGCAGTCACGGCTGCTATGCTTAGCTGTCACAGCTACTGCACACTTGCTGCACACTCGATTGATCCTATAACCATCGCAACACAGGTTCCCAGAACCAAGTAAACCTTAGAATATATATATTCTAATCTATATAGATTACTGCATTCAGGCCTTTGAGTGCAAAGAAGGTGAACTTCAGTCAAAACGTTACGTTGTTGACCGTTATGACAAACAGCATTGTTGCAACATGCTCAGCGTTTGCTAAGACCGCACGACCTGAAGGACCTCCAGATTTACGTGTTTCTTACCTGCGTGCCTTAGCAGCAATGACGAACACGCTGACCCGAGGGCACCCTATACCCGCCTCTTCTCTTGCTTTACCGATGATGGCCTGCTGCGAATAAATCACGCTGATTTACGATAATGTAGCAACTATGGCGACGTGATGAAGATGCGGCCAAGCAAGGGACGCGACCAGGTCCAGCAGCAGACACAGACATCAGCTGCAACCAACTTGGCCAGGCAGCACCCAACAGCAAGGTGGCGCACAAGAAGGCCAAGATATGTCAGATAGCGCCTGTCAGGCCACAGGAGCTTCAGCAGCAGATGTGATGCGATGCAGCTGGTAGTTTACAGCCAGCACAGCAGTGAACGCATGAGCCTCATGGTGCAGCAGCAACACGTCTCAACTGTGAGTATCCTCCCTGGGCCAGCCTGGGGTGTGCTATCAGCTGGTGCTTCTACATGAATCGACACTTCCACTACTTCTGGTTGATCAGCCTTACCAAGCACTTCTGTGCAAGACTTCCCTGCAAGCACATGCAGGTGACCAGGCACGAGAACTTGTGTAAACAATTTGCTACAAGCATGTGTATGAAGTACGTTCCTGCAAACACCTGCAGGCGATGATCATGCCGCGGCACCTGGCATACCTGGAGCCAGCCTCCCTGTTCATCCTAAGACTGCACACATCTCCGTACAAGGGATGCTGAGGCATGTGGTGACATCCAGGAGTTTCAACGTGGCGTCAGCAGCAGCAGGATACAACAGCAACAGCAATGCAGACATTGGAACAGCAGCACAGGCAGGTGGGTATGTGTTGTGCTTTATGGCAGCTTGTCATACAAGACAGGGTTGGTGCAGGGTTCCAAGCAGAGCGTCATGTCACTCACAGGCCTGTATGGGCAAGTGTAACAGCTAGAGCAGGTGTCGCTACGCGAGTGAGACTGTGCACACTCGGAAACAATGTCTGCACATTATCACATGTGGCAGTGTTGCCAGCATATGCTGCACTTGTCAAGCGCTGCCACTGACGCAGTCTGCTGCGATGCACGCCCTGCTGCTACTGTTTTGCTATGCTGATGTGCAGGCTCTGGCGCCCCTTCACTCGGTGTGCAGGCCTTGTGCGCAGCAGCAACACCAGCAGAGCAGTGACAGTGTGTACGGCTGAGACAGTGTCAACCAGGAGTTACTTTTAGTAAGCAGCTTACTTGGTGGTCGAGATTCACAGCTGTCTGTTCACGTTGGCCGCCCATATCTAACCAAAATGCGGAAGTGAAACTGTCGGTGGCTACTGTGCAATGGCATTTTCAGCGAGGCTTGTGTATTGTACATGCACATGATTGTCCCATTTCAGAGTAGAGGGGGTGCTTTGGCATGAGCGCTTACAATTATGCCCTTTGAGGTTGGCAGTTCAGCTTGAGGGATGCCGTCCATTTCCTTGATGGTCTGTCCTGCGAGTATGTAAAGATGGACAGTCTATGTGCAATGTTTTGTGCGCACTGACTTGGCAGTTGCGCTTGCGCAGTGTGCATTGCACAGTTGTGCTGCTGCAGACATGTTGGACTTGTGTTTTGGTGGGTCGTGCACAGTAACAGCACCTTAGCTGGGCCTGCACAGCAGCATTGTACTGCTGTACAGCAATACTAATGCTGTGGGCACATGCACAGCATATTGTACAGATTGCCAAGTGGATGCAGCTACTTTGTGCATGCATATGACAGCTGGAGGAATGTGTAAACGAATGCACGAGTGAATGGGAGTGCACTGTGAACAAACGGTGAACAAGCATTCACACCCGAATAAGTGCGAACTAGCCCCGTTCAGATTCCCATTCACACGGACGAATGATCAGTCACTGAGTGAATGGTCGGTGAATGTGATCGAACCAGGCGTGAACCAGAACCGTATACCGGGTGAGTAGAATGCGAATGAATGGCGAACCAGGTGCAGTCATTCGCTGCCCATTCGCTAAACATTCGTTCGCCCATTTGTCATAGTGGTCACAGTGGCCTAGTGCTGACAATTTGACTTTCAGTGCACAGCCGACGTTCCACCAAATCTCACTAGCTGCTCGCAGATTTTAAGCGCTAATGTAAGGCCCATTACTCCAGCCAAACCAGACCAGCCGGCAAGGCCTGCGTGAACATCTGCACTCACACTTGCACCCTGCAATGACTGCAGGTTGCAGCAGTCACAGCAGGCTGTGCTGCACCAGTCACGGCTGTAAGTAACAAGAGTTGCAGGAGGTACATTTTGCAATACCTGATTTCAACATATTCAATATGTGATCAACTTGCTCACTCAGATATCCAGAAGGGGCCCTGGCCACCATGGCAGGACTCCTGTGATGGACAAAATCATCCGCTGTCTGTGAGTCTGTGCATACTGCGTATTCTTTGTAGAATCCACTGAATGTCTGGCTCCTTAGTGCCAGTGGGTGGGCCTATAACCCTACTTTGGTAACTGATGGTTGGTTACACAGCAGCGACTGCTGCCGCAGCAGTGGCACTGCATAGTGCGGCCTCGCCGAGCTCAAGGCAACGTCCTGCAGCAGCCGGCAGGCTTGCCGGGCAAACACAGACAACATAACACGATTTCTGGCAAAACAACAGAAACTATAGCAGCGCCGCTCAGTTGTTGCGCAGCGCCTGGCTCGCCATGTACTCTACTGCACGCTGCTTCACCGCCGCCACGTCAGCGCTGCTGCCGTGCTGCTGCTCAAACTCCAGCCAGCGCCGGAACAGCACCTTCATCTTCTTTGGGGGCAGGCCCAGGCTGGTGGCGCGGGCCAGCAGCGCCCGCGTGCGCGGGGCATCACCTCCCTTCACCTCCTGCAGATTCGCATGGAAAATAACAAGTGACAAGGTGATAAGTGATTGGAGCGTGCGGTTTCTGAGGCGGCAGGCCCAGGCTGGTGGCGCGCGACAGCAGCGCCCACGTGCGCGGGGTATCGCCGTTCTTCCATTCCTGCAAGCAGCACAAAAAGCCAATGGTTTCAGGGCGTTATTAAGTTGGCGGCAGGCCCAGGCTGGTGGCGCGGGCCAGCAGCGCCCGCGTGCGCGGGGCATCGCCGTTCTTCACTTCTTGCAAATTGGCATTGCAAAACCATTGAGGTGATAGAACCGGTCAAGGTTGCTTTTTCCTCTGCCCTATGAGCCTGTCATTGCCTCCCCAACGGGCGAGGTTACTCTTGTAACTTCCAAAACTGTGATATTTGAGCATGCAGCTTCTTACGGGGCAGGCCCAGGCTGGTGGCGCGCAACAGCAGCGCCCAGGGCCCGCACATGTTCAATGTGAAATATTGGTGAGGAGCTGGCTGGATGTTGAGTGTGAATGAAATAAAGGGGTTTAAACTGAGGCACCTACCTGGTCGATGTACACGTTCCAGATGTCGGTGCGCTTGGGGTATACCTACGTAGTTGGCAGGCAACCCCTCAAGGATGCTGCTGATAACAAACACTCTTTGTGCAACGATTAAAGTCAAAAAAACTCTGCAAACAACTCAGGGCCCCACCTGGTCGATGTACACGTTCCAGATGTCGGTGCGCTTGGGGTAGTTGGCAAGCAGTCCTTCAAGGACGCTGCGGCCCCGCTCAGCACAGCCGCCACGGAACTCAGCCAGCGCGGCACTGCAGCAGCAGCAGCAGCAGCAGCAGCACGGGGAGCACAGCAGCAGGGTCAGCACAGCCGCTGCTGAACTCAGCCAGCGCAGCACTTCAGCAGCAGGGGCAGGCAGGCCATCACAACCTTGGACATCCACTCAGACAGAATGATGATCCACCTATAATGATCCTTATGATTGATGCAGCACACCGTAACTTGTAATTTATACCAATTTGTATAATATACACCGCATGCAGGTTACACCTGGCACACCCTCCCATATAAATTAAGCTACGGCTTGATCGGTAAACATGATGTTAATGATGACGATCCACTCAGACAGACCAGTATCAGTATCTCACCGCAGCAGCGCCTTGACATGCTTGCGCTTCGGAAGTGACTTCAGCGCCCGCTCCAAAACCTGCCGCGCGGCAGCGCCGCCGTCTGCTGCTGCTGCTGCTGTGCGACCTGGCTGTGCTGCATCCTCTGCTGCTGCCCTGGCTGCTGCCTGCAGTGCTGACTCGTATGCACCCAGCCACACCTGCACGCCACATCGCGCAGCAGCAGCAGCAACAGCAGCAACAGCCGGCACATTGCCGTGTCAGCGATAGCACTTGCATTAAAGCAGCAAGCGCCTGCCAGATATCCATTTGTCAACAAGTGACCACACACCCTCAAGCATTCACACTGCCAGTGCGCACCTTGCAACTGGCGTTGAACTTCTTGGCCACTGTGAAAACCACCTCGGCTGCCAGGCTCCATCTTCCAGTTACTAAGAAGCATCCAAGAAGGCCGACCCATTGTTTGTTCCGCTCACCTTGCAGCTGGTGTTGAACTTCTTGGTGGCAGTGCGCCACACCTCGCCTGCCAGGCTTCAAACCCCAAGTACCAAGAAGCACCCAAATCCTCTGTTTGTTCTGCTTACCTTGCAACTCGCGTTGAAACTTATTGGCCGCTGCGAAACCCACCTCAGCTGCCAAGCTCAATCTTCAGTTGCTAAGAAGCATCCAAGAAGGCCGATCCACTGTTTGTTCCGCTTACCTTGCAGCTGGTGTTGAACTTCTTGGTGGCAGTGCGCCACACCTTGCCAGCTGGTGCCGCTCGCCTCCATACACTCAAACCACTTCCACACACTCAAAATGCGGTCCCTCTGTCACCATGTGACCAAACGCCCTCAAACGCTCACACACAAAAGTTACTCAGCTGTCGCTGTGTCGCCAGCCCGTGCAGTTACCCCTCTGCTGGCACCACAAAAGGCCGCACCTTGCAGCTCGTGTTGAACTTTTTGGTGGCAGTGCGCCACACCTCGCCTGCCAGGCTTGACGTTTCCATCACTAAGATGCAGTTCAACAGGCATCCAAACGGCCAAGCACCCTGTCTTGACCCACTGCTCACCTTGCAGCTGGTGTTGAACTTCTTGGTGGCAGTGCGCCACACCTCGCCAGCCAGCACGTGCCTGCCGCTGCGCTCCAGGATCCCGAGCAGTGCCAGGTACAGCGGCTTGTGCTCACAGTAGCCCACAGCACTGCAGCAGCAGCAGCAGCAGCAGCAGCAGCAGCAGCAGCAGCAGCAGCAGCAGCAGCAGCAGCAGCAGCAGCAGCAGCAGCAGCAGCAGCAGCATATCAAACTTGTCAGCACTCGGGAATGTACGGCATCATCAACAAATGCACTGCCATAACTTCAAATCTTTCAGCCTGTTCAGAATCCTTAGCTGAAGGACGACGGCTTCTGTCATTGCATGCACTTGCAGCACTCACCGTTTGAACACCGCCATCAGCGCGTCTCTGCGCCTGCCCCTCCATATGCATTTTCCAGGTTCATCAGCGCCACCCACACAACCGCACCCCAGCAACCCCGCACCTGCACATCCCTGCGTCTGCAGTGCGCAACACCACACAAAGGTACCACCACACACGCTCTGAACCCACAGCACACACCAGATAAGCAACCCACAGCACTCACCGCTTGAACACGGCCATCAGCGCGTCCTCAGCATTCGCCCCTCCATACGCGTTCTCCAAATTCATCAGCGCCACCCACACGTTGAACTTGTCGCGCTCAGATGTCATCGCGATGGTTTTCAGCGCGCGCTCAGCCACCTGCCGCGCAGCATCGATCTCGCCTGCAGGAAGACAGCAGGACATCAAACACAACTTTGATGTAGCCCATGAGGGACGAAACTCGACGCTGAATCCAGGTCGAAAGCTATGAGGAGTTGTAGAAACAGTTGTTGGGTAAAGCAAGCGATGAAAGGCAGGTACCGCACAGTCAACGCCTTGTATACTGACAGCTGTCGTCAGTCAAACATGGTCAAACTCGGTCAAACATGGTCAAATCCGGTCAGGCTCTTGGTCAGACGCACCCAGCTTGAGCTGGAAGGCCATGTACTTGACCCACAGGAAGCTGCTGTTGGGCTCCGACAGCAGCTGCTGCTCATAGCCCGCAGCACTCTCCGGAGCAGCGTCTCCTGCAAGCCTCGCCCGCTCTGCTGCTCTCAACTCCGCCTCCTTTGCTGCTTTGAGGCGCTTCTTCTCTCCCCGGCTGAGCTCCGCGCCGCCGTTTGCTGCTGCTGCTGCGCCGCTAGCATCTGCTGCATCCTGCAGCTGCAGCTCCCCCCAGTCAGCAGCAGCAGCAGCGGGCGCTGCAACGCCGTTTGCAGCAGCAGCAGCAGCAGCCTCGTCATCGCTTTCGCTGTCATCTGTTTCTCCTTCGCTGGCATCATCATCATCATCGCTGCTGCCTGCTGCCTCGTCCTCACTGCCCAGCTGCTGCTCTGAATCATCATCGTCTGCAAGTTGACGCACAACAACAGCAGCAGCATGTCAAGTGCAGCAGCAGGTGGCAGCAGGCAGACACACAACATGCAGAGCAGCGCCCCATCAGTCAATCAATCAATCAATTACACGTTTTGCTAGCAAGAGGGGGCCCAGAAAGGCAGCCACTCCCAAACCACCTCAGGTGGTTCCTGACCAGAAGGGGCAAACCCCCAAGCCAGGGCCAGAACGGCCAGAACCTTCAAACACAGAAGAATAAGCAGGTCTCTCAATCGCTGATGGCCCTGAGCTGGACCACCATCAGTCAGGCCCCATCAACCACACACCCTCACCCTCATACATAGTAAGCAGTATCCATCATCACCATCATCCAAAGTCAGCAGTACACATCAAGCATGGTCAAACTCCAGCCACGCACCCTCAGCCTCATCCTCACCCTCACCTCCTCATACAAGCCAGCAGTATATATAATCAGCATCATCAACATCATCATCACCCAAAGTCAGCAGTACACATCAAGCATGGTCAAATGCCAGCCACGCACCCTCATCCTCATCTTCATCTTCGTCATCATCATCCTCGCTGGCATCCATGTCATCCAAGCCCATGCTGCCCTCAGAGCCTGCAGCAGCAGCAGCAGCAGCAGCAGCAGCAGCAGCAGCAGCAGGAGTGTCAACATTCTTGACACCAACGATCAGCTGTATGGCGCGCCATATGGAATCTAGTCCGTCATTGCAAGCTGTGCATGTAGCAACAGGCCGGTGCAGCAGCGCACGCAACGGATTCGCTCATCAAGAGATCACCTTGTAATCTAAAACCTCTCACCTTCTTCAGACTCCTCGTCTTCACCTTCATCCTCCTCTGCCTCCAGCGCGTCAACCATCTCCTCATCAAAGTCAGCTGCCGCCTTGCCACGCTTCTTGGCTGCATGAGGAAAGTGTGTAAGAACATCGGCAGCAGCAGCAGTAGATCAGTTAGCAATGACCATCTCCTCATCAAAGTTAGCCGCCGCCTTGCCGCGCTTCTTAGCTGTATGCAGACATGTGCAGGTGCAGCAGCAAGGACATCGGCAGCAGCAGCAGCAGATGTGTTAGAATCCATCTCCTCATCAAAGTCTGCAGCCGCTTTGCCG
Organism: Scenedesmus sp. ARA3; assembly: GCA_004335835.1. NCBI lineage: Eukaryota > Viridiplantae > Chlorophyta > Chlorophyceae > Sphaeropleales > Scenedesmaceae > Scenedesmus > Scenedesmus sp. ARA3. The sequence goes on along the minus strand of RWJK01000985.1, from coordinate 69,968 downwards.
TGTTTCTTGGCTGCATGAAAGAGGTGTGTAAGAACACCGGCAGCAGCAGCAGCAGATGGATCAGCGACCATGAGCTGAGCAAAATCTGCAGCCGCTTTGCCGTGCTTTTTGGCTGCGTGAAGAAACTGTGTTAGATCATCGGCAGCAGCAGCAGCAGCAGATGAGTCAGCATCAATCTCCTCATCAAATATCTAATGCCGCCTTGCCGCGCTTCTGCTCACTTATAGCAGCAAGTGGCAGGGGCAGCAGCAGCAGGCGCCAAAGCTGGGTCAGCAACAACCTCCTCATCAAAGTCTGCAGCTGCCTTGCCGCGCTTCTTGCCTGCACACACAACATAAAGCAATGGGAAACACAGCCAGAAGAGCTGAAGGAGACGGCATCACATGGCACTAAGGCAGCATAACCTGTGCGCCACCACGATAAGTGAACGCAGCACTCACCCTGCTGCTGCTGCTGCTGCTGCTACTGCTGCTCATCATCTTCATCACACTCCCAACCAGCAGCTCCGGCTGCATGCTCAGCGTCACTTTCCTGCCCTCAGCATCCACAGCCAGCACCCACCCAGCTGTCCCAAACATGGTCAATCTTAACAGGCAGACAACATTGCATGGCGATTGACACCACAGAACCAGTGTGTGCGCTTGCTCTCACCTTGCTGCTGCTCATTTCCTGCATCATCATCTTCATCCTCGCTGCGCACCAGCAGCTCCGGCTGCATGCTCAGCGCCACCTTGCCACCCCCAGCATCCACAACAGCCAGCACCTACACAGCTGCCAATAAGTATATCAATTTCATCAACCAGACCCCACTATAACGCCATCCAAAGCGAAGAAGTGTGTGTGCTTGCTCTCACCTTGCTGCTGCTGCTGCTCGTCATCTTCATCCTCGCTGCCCACCAGCAGCTCCGGCTGCATGATCCACGTCCTTTCCCGCTTTCAGCATCCACAGCCAGCACCCAACCAGCTGTCCAAAACCTGTTAAATTTAACAGGCAGACAACATTGCATGGCGGTTCAAACCATAGAACCAGTGGGTGTGCTTGCTCTCACCTTGCTGCTGCTCGTTTCCTGCATCATCATCTTCATCATCACTCCCAACCAGCAGCTCCGGCTGCATGCTCAGCGTCACTTTTCCAGCTTCAGCATCCACAGCCAGCACCCGCACCCGCACCGCCTGCCCCGGGCTGAAAGCAGCAGCCAGGTCTTTCTCTTTCACGTGGCCAGGCAGGCCTGTCTTAGAGACGTGCACCAGGCCGCTCACGCGCGAGCGCGACAGCTCAACGAAAACGCCGTAGCGCTCCACGCGGCGCACCTGCAAGTGAAAGGTTTCAGGGTTCAGGGATGGCAGCAGCAGCAAGAGGGTTCAGGGTTTTGAGGAGGGCAGCAGCCGCAGCAGCAGGAAATTGTTGGAGACGTGCACGAGGCCGCTCACGCGCGAGCGCGACAGCTCAACAAACACGCCATAGCGCTCCACGCGGCGCACCTGTAAAGCAGCAGCAGCAGCATCAGCAGCGGCGGCAGCAGCAGCAGCATCAGCATCAGCAGCGGCAGCGGCGGCAGCAGCAGCGGGGTTGGGCAAACCACCCAGGGAATGCAACAGTGGAATACCCGTGCCGTAGCGCTCCACTCGGCGCACCTGTGAACAAGGATGTTGCGCTGCAAACCATGAACTCTGAAACCGACATGTTGTGTGCGCCCTAAACACCAACACAAGATATCAGATGTTCTACACAGGGCACCCGCGCTTTCTGCGCACCTTGCCAGTGGTCAGCTCCCCTTTGACATCTGCAAGCTCAGCCCTAAAACCCCCTGCTGGCCTTCTGGCTACAACCAGTGAAGCTGCGACTGACATGGCCTGTAAGCCCTCAACACTAACGGACACAGCACCTGTCCTGGCTCACCTTGCCAGTGGTCAGCTCTCCTTCTTTGATGTCAGCCAGCGTGCGCAGCTGCCCCGGGCCGTCACCAGACCGCAAGCTCAGCTCCACGCGCACACCATCATCCACTGCTGCTGCTGCTGCTGCTGCTGCTGGGGGCGGCTTCGTATGCTCGACCGACACAACTCGGCCCTCGACGCGCGAGCCGACAGGGAACGCGGCCGCGGGGTCCTCGACGAATCCGTCGGAGAGCTGCGACAGCTTCACGCGAGCGTCGCGGATGCGGTCGAGCGTTACGAACAGGCCTTTGGTCGACACGCTGCGCACGTAGCCTTGCACCTGCGGGTGCAATGAAGCACAACATGAGAACGCGCAGCCAATACTAAAAGTAAAGAACAATAAAAGCAAGGCAGTATGAGTGCCAGTGCAGGCATGCAGTGTACTTGACACAGACTGCCCGGCCACTGCAGTCAGGCACTTGATGGAATATCCTTGGAAGGCCATCATCCATGTTCAGTGCAAAGGAGACACAGCCCGGCAACTGCAATTGGCACCAGCATGCAGTGAAGAGCTGTGAAATGTTCTAATCGGCAGCAGCCCATACAGTGCATAAAGTGCAGGTGCAACAAAAGAACAAGAGGCAACTGTATGCATGACAGCAGCCAGCATGCAGACACCGCGCCAGCTTGTTTGCAAGCCCTGCCACTCACCTTGCTGCCAACCGTCAGCTGATCAGGCTGCAGCAGGAGGCCTGCTGCTGCTGCTGCTGCTCCTTGCTGCTGCCGCTGCTTGCTTGCTGCTGCCAGCGCTGCTGCTTCTGCTGTGCCTTCCTCTGCTGCCAGCTGCCCCCCTTCACTGGGCCTCAGCGACAACAAAACCCTGCCTTTGCTGTCTACTGCTGCTGCTGCTGCTGCGGCGCCGCTGCTGCGGGGTTTAGCACCCTCGGCCGCTAAAACCCTAGCACGCACATAAACCCCAGCGCTGAGCCCTGCCAGGGCATTAGGCACCCAGCTGTCATGGATGTCAGTGACTGCCGCAACACCCAGGGTTTTAGGCCCCAGCTGAACCACAACCCCAGACCCTGTCACTGACACAATGCGACCTGGCACCAGCGCACCGCCAGCCAGCCTGTCTGCTGCTGCTGCTGCCGCCCCTGCTGCTGCTGCTGCTGGATCTGAGATCCCTCTCCGCAGCCGATCTCCCCTCAAGCTCAGATCTAGCGTGTGCTGCTTTGCATCCACGCCCAGCACAACCGCCACTAAACCTTGCCCCATGCTAAACCGCGCCTCAAATCCTGCCGCTAAAGCCTCAGGGCTGTCGGCTGACTCCAGCAGGTGCACCCGGCCCTTGAGCTCAGGTGCCAGGGACAGCCAGAGTGCATCTTTGGTGAAGCCCGCCAGCCAGCCCACCACTTTCAGGCCGGGGTGTAGATCGGCGGCTGTGAGCACCGGCGCGAGCTTGGCCTTGCCAGCACCCTGCAGAATCAGGAGCATTGTAACAGAGTATTTGGGTGTGATTTTTGACAGGAACAACACGGAATGTGTGCAGGCTTGGCCTTGCCGACACCCTGCAGCATCAAAATTTGACACACCAGGATTAGGGGCTGAGCTTTGACAGCCAGAGGGCATCTCTGGTGAAGCCCGCCACCCAGCCCACCACCTTGAGGCCTGGCTGCAGGTCGGCGGCTGTGAGCACCGGCGCGAGCTTGGCCTTGCCGGCACCCTGCAGAATCAGGAGAATTGAACACAGTGTTTGGGTGTTGATTTTTGACAGCAACAACACGGAATGTGTGCAGGCTTGGCCTTGCCAGCACCCTGCAGCATCAAGATTTGAAACAGCAGGGTTAGGGGCTGAGCTTGACAGCCGCAGGGCATCTTTGGTGAAGCCCGCCACCCAGCCCACCACCTTCAGGCCGGGGTGTAGGTCGGCGGCTGTTAGCACCGGTGCGAGCAGCACCCTGCAGCAGTAGAGTTGACTCGACCATGCTGCAAAGTTCTTTTCACATCACACAGTGTCGCACTGGAAGACACGTGTCAGCGCTACAGTGATGATGCATGTGATTGAGCGCCATCTTCCTCACCTGCTGCTGCTGCTTAGCTGCCGCCAGCACTGACGGCCGCATACTCAGTTGGGGTTCTTTGCCCCGCTTGTGCCCTAGGCCCCTCACATGGCCCGGCCAGGCCACCATACAACAGCAACCCGAAACATAACCTCGACACATACAAACCACAGGCAAAACACAAGATACACTGCAACGCAAAAAGCAACACAACCCCAGAAGCTTTGTTGAGCCCCCGGTCCTGGAAATCGTCTCACCTGCTGCTGCTTTGCTGCCGCCAGCACTGATGGCCGCATGCTGAGTTGGGATTCTTTGCCGCGCTTGTGCCCTAGGCCCCTCACATGGCCCAGCCAGGCCACCACACAACAGCAACCCAAAACATAACCTCGACACATACAAACCACAGGCAAAACACAAGGTACACTGCAACGCAAAAAGCAACACAGCCCCAATAGTTCTTCTTAACCCCCATCCTGAAAAATGCCTCACCTGCTGCTGCTGCTTTGCTGCCGCCAGCACTGATGGCCGCATACTCAGCTGCGATTCTTTGCCGCGCTTGTGCCCTAGGCCCCTCACATGGCCCAGCCAGGCCACTGTCAGCTGCTGCTGCAGCTTGAAGCTGCTGAGGGGGTTGCCGTTTGGTGCTGAAGGTAGTGCTGTGAGGCGCTCCTGCAGCTCGGAGACGTGCAGGTGCGCTGTGGCCGCAGCCTGCAGGAATGTGGGAAAACATGAAAAGGTACAGCAGCAACATTCAGCTACTTGTAACTTGTTGTGTTTCGATTAAAAAGGCAAACAGACAAATGTTAGTTGAGCCGATACTCTTTGGAAGGTTCTGAGCAGCTGCTGCAGCTTGAAGCCACTGAGCGGGTTGCCGTTTGGCGCTGAAGGTAGTGCTGTGAGGCGCTCCTGCAGCTCGGAGACGTGCAGGTGTGCTGTGGCTGCAGCCTGCGAGCATGAAAGCGAACGTAACAGCAGTTTTATCATTTCAGCGATTACAATGCATGACGCATTCAAAGCAGCGCTGTGAGCCGCTCTTGCAGCTCGGAGACGTGCGGGTGCGCTGTCGCACCAGACTGCAGCATTGGCAGAACTCGGAAAGCATCACAGGTACAGCTATGAGCCGCCTCAACCACTATGATATTTGATGGTGGATGTTCAATTCTTGACAGTTATCTCCAAGATCAGGTCACAAACCGCACCTTGCCCACTGCCATCTCCAGCTCATGCACCGCCACCATTGTGGCTGACACCACAGCTCCAAAACCCCAAACAGTTGCTTAAACCCTGATGAACGTCACGAACAAAACCCTGCCCACCTTGCCTACTGCCATCTCCAGCTCCAGCTCATGCACTGCCACGCTGGTGGCCCAGACCCTAAGGCCCTAACAAACAGTATATTCTCAAACCCTGAAAAACAGCATCCATAAAACCCTGCCCACCTTGCCCACCGCCATCTCCAGCTCCAGCTCATGTACAGCCACCACTGTGGCTGCCACCACAGCACCAGCAGCAGGCTTACTGCCGCCGCCAGCAGCAGCAGCAGCAGTGCCAGCAGCAGCGCCGCCCTTTGCGCCCTTGCCAGGAAGCAGCGGCTGGTTCAGCTGCAGCAGCACCACAGGCAGCAGCAGCAGCACAGACCAGATTAGGCAAGGCAACACTGCCACGAGCATTGTGCGATCTGCAAAAACATTGCTCGCACCAGCTGGAAGTAATTGATCGAAAGTTACACTTGGACGTGTAGAGTTTTGGGACAATGCACAACCTTAAATCAGTCAACATGGCAGCCCCAACCGCGCCTCACCTCCAGCAGCAGGCGCCCGCCGTTGCCGGCTGACTGCAAGCCTGCCACCTTTGCTGCAACCACTTGGTTGTGTGCAAAGCGGCGAGCCTCCCTGCCTGCTGCCCCTTGACTGTTGAAGTCACCCCTTGCCACAAATGCGATGCCGTGGTGGCTGTACTGCTGCTGCTGCTGCTGCTGCTGCTGCTGCTTGGTTGCGTCGGCGCTGTCCTTTTTGGCCTTTTTCTGCTGTTGCTGCTGCTGCTGCTGCACGATCGACACCACCACATAATGATCCTTGATGAACTGCACCATCGCTTGCACCTCCTGCCCAACAGCTAGCTGCTGCTGCTGTGCGTCTGCAGCTGCTGCTGCTCGCTTTGAGGCTTTCTTGCTGCTGCCAGCTGCTGCTGCTGCCGGCTGCTGCATGTTGAGCAGGTATGGCAGCTTGCTGAGCTCCACTAGGCCCGAGGTTTTGACCACATCCAGAATGCACAGATCCAAGCTGCCTGTGCCTGCAGCAGCAGCAGCAGCAGCAGCCGCAGCCGCAACAGCAGCGACAGCAGCAGCAATAGCAGCAAAAGCAGCAGGAAGTGTGAAGCAGACAAAGAAACCTGATGTGGCCACTTCATGCATAGCAAATGCTGGTGAACAGAGTTGACTGCTAGAGATGCAACAGGGGACAGCAGAGCTGCCATCAACTTGCAGCACCTTACACTGACAACTGGCATGTTTTGCAACCCAGCACTTACCCTGCAGGTCTGCCGTGCCGCAGTAGTCTGGCGTCACCAGCCCCACCATGTCACGGCAGCTCTCAAAATGTTGAATATGTAACATGTAGCACTGTTACATAACATGTTACATAACACAACTAACACTTACCCTGCAGGTCTGCAGTGCCGCCGTGGTCTGGTGTGACCAGCCCCACCACATCAGGGTAGCCCTCAACGTCAATCACAGCGCCATATCCCTGCAGCAGCAGCAGCAGCGCAGCAGCATTACCAACGTATGCTGCATGCATTTGCAAGGCCAGCAACTTGACCTGCACCCGACCCTTCTACACATGCAGCATAGAAGCTCCAGCCTGCATCTGCGGCACACATGCAAACAAATATGGCAACAGCACACATCACATGATGTATAGCATTGTTGTCATGTTGTTATTAACACTTGTTACTAACCCTCACCCGCAGCTCGTGCAGCTTGCCGGCCACAGTTCTGCCAGGTGTCAGTGCCACCCAGTCAGCAACAGCAGCAGTGGCTGCCTCCTCCTCCGTACCGCTGCCGCTGCCATCGGCCTCCTCTGCTGCCGCCTGCTGCTGCTGCAGCATGTACGCCAGCTCCAGGTCGCTGCAGCAGCAGCAGCAGCAGCAGCAGCAGCAGCAGCAGCAGCACACAGCAGCAATATTTCAGTGGTTGGTTGTCGAACACAGCAGAGTCAGTTGAACAAGGTTTTGGAGGCAAGCCACGCACTGCACAACCCTATCCTGGCATCATCTAACACAGCGCCATCTCTAGCCATGTGAATTCTCATTATGTTGCATTATGCTTGCCTGTAATGTCAGACCTGCACGCACGCTGTAACTCTCTATACAGCATAGCCAGCCCACATGCACATGGAGGCTTCAAGGCAACTTGTTACATGGAGGCTTACGTCTGGTGTCACTCTTTCCCCACTGTCACTCCCTCACTCTTCTCAGTTATGAGTAACGCCAGGAACTGCCCCTCGTGACTTCCCACCGCACTCCATTGCAAGCTTAAGCTCACTTCAAACAAGGCACCAAATGCAATGAACGTAACGTATCCGGCCATCATTTCAACGCATACGCTGCCAACACATAGCAGCTGATCTGTGTGGTCACACTTCCCCACAGCGTCACTCCACTGTCACTCCTCTGACTCCTCTCACTCTTTCTTACCTCATGAGTGATGCCAGGAACTGCCCCTCGTGACTTCCCACCACGCTCGGCTTCAAGCTCACTGCGAACTTCACAGCAGCCACGCCAGCTGCCGCAGAACCCTCCCCGCCGCCTGAACCCTCAACCGCCACAACGGCCGCCACAACCGACTGCCCAACGGAAAAGTGACGCGCCGGGTCTGTTACAAATGTGTCAGACAGCTGCGGCAGCCCGGCCCGGCCGGTGCAGCGGCCCAGGAAGCGCACAAACACTGCGGGGCAGCAGCAGCAGCAGCAGCAGCAGCAGCAGCGCCAGTGTTGTTATGGCTGCACAAACACAGCAGATACGCAGCAGATATGCAGCGGCGGTGCATATGGTGGATATGCAGCAGCACTGCAGACATCCAAGACATCAAACATACATAACATTTCACACAAAGACGACGCTGCATAACAGCACACATGAGCTTTGCATGCTCTGCACACATGCACAGATGCACAAACAAGCTAGAGCATATGCAAGCAGCCAGCTGAGCCTACAACAATACCAGCAGTAATACCATCAAAACCAACACACATGCATCACAAGTCACGCTGGCCACATAGCCAGGCAGCACCGCAAGAAGGCTCGAGCATACACAGTCAGCCGCATCATCAATGACAACAACAATAACAGTTATAGCACACCAAAAGTAACACACCTGCATCGCGTGTCACGCTTGCCACATAGCCTGGCAGCACCGCTCCAGCAGCAACCTGCGCCACTGACTCCGGCAGACTCCCAGCAGCAGCAGCAGCCACCAGCGAAGCCTTCCGACTCAGCAGCAGCATCGGCACACCATCGCCCTTGCGCTGCTGCTGCTGCTGCTGCTCTGCTGCGCCAGACCCGTCCTTGTCTCCCTGCCACCTGTCGCCGGCTAAACCCTGGGTGTTAGGGTTTACACGCCGCTGCTGCAGCACCAGCAGGGGCCCTGGGAGGGTGAGGCCGGGTTTTAGCACGCCCAGTAAACCCTCGGCGCCGCCGGGGTGGTCGCTGAGGTGGGAAGCTGGCAGGTGGGCCAGCACTGGCTGGCCGTTGGCGCCTGCAGCAGCAGCAGCAGCAGCAGCAGCAGCAGCAGCAGCAGGGACCAGGTATTAGATCAGATGTGATGAGTGGTGGGTTCAGCAAACAGCAGACATGCACCACAAGTATCAAGCTGCATATACTGCTGCACAGCATGCATCACCCCATAAGCAAACACAAGTGCCATGCCACAACCCATGTATCTATTGCCGAAGTCAAAGCAGGCGTTCAAGCCTGCGGGATGAATACTGCAAAACCCAATCCACCCTAAACCTAAACCCCAACCCCACCCACCTGTCACTGTGAGCTCCACTAAACCGCCGCCCTGCTCAGCCGGCCGCAGCAGTACCTGCTGCACCACTGCCCCCTGCTGCAGCAGCGATCCAACTGCCAGGCCCCCCCAGGGGTCCCCAGCAGCAGCAGCAGCAGCGCGATCTGCTGCTGCTGCTGCTGCCTCCTCCTCTGCTGCTTTCTTGCTGGAGGGCTTCAGCACTAGGCCGCCCTTGCGCAGGTCCACCGACGCCACCTGCAGCAATATGAAAGCAGACATAAGGCATGTATTACAGTTGAGCGCATTTTGCATTGATAGATTGGATCAAATGATGGCAGGCCATTGCGCAGGTCCACTGACGCCACGTGCAGCAGCATGTGATTGCATGTGTGTGAGGGTAGCAGCATGAGAGGTGTAGGTGGTGTAGCAGCAGTAACGCAATGCATGCCAGCCAACATGTGCGCACGTCAACTCACGCCACCTGCAGCAGCTTGTAAAGGGGTGTGCACGTAACTGTATGCGGAAATGACCACACTGATGACTACTGCACAGCAACCCTGCAACAATCACGCAGATAACGCACAAACGCTTCATACGCTACTGGCAGGGCTGAGTTGTGCTCTGCAGAAAGCCCTCAGCTGCTTGATGATTACTGATTATCAAACATAATCACCGAATAATCTCATTAGCCACCCACCTGGCAGCGCAGCAGCTGGCCCACACTGTACAGGTCAGCAGGGGTCTGGCCAGGCAGCAGGTCCAGGTGCGCTTTAGGCAGCAGCCCCGACACGCCGCCGTAAAACCCCACGAAGACGCCAAAACCCTGAACCCCGGACACGACGCCGTGCAGCTTCATTCCCTGTGCCGCCTGCCGCAGATCTGAGAGCACTGGCAGCTTAGACCCCAGTAAACCCTTCTTCAGCGTCAGCTGAACCCTCTTGGCCACTGGATCAACTGACAAAACCCTAGCCGCCAGGGTTTTGCCGGTTTTTAGCTTGCTGGGCAGCTTTGAGCCCTCGGCCAGAACCCCGGCGTCGGTCATGTGGGTTTTGGGGACTAAACCCTTGAGGTTTGGCGTGATCTGAACCACGAGGCCTGCTGATGTGGCATCCAGCACTGTTACATCCAGGTGCTGGCCGGGGTACAGGTCTTTGACCGAGTACACCTGCAGCAGCAGCAGCAGCAGCGACAAAAGTGGCAGGAGATGTGAGAGACAAAAGACCCAAGTGTGGCTGGAACAGCATGTGCCCAACCCAACCCTGGTGTGAGCAATGCTGCTGACAGGCGGCGTGCTATAGGATATGGGCTGTGTAGCTGCAGTAAGCTGATTGCCGTGAGGTACACATGACTGCACATCCTGGCAACACTGCTGCATTAAACTTTACACCAGCATCCTAAACCCTGCCGGTTGAACCCTCACCTGCTGTGCCAGCACGCTCTCCTTGAGGCTCATCGCCACCAGCGCGTCCACCAGCCTAAACCCTATCACGCGGCCCCTCACTAAACCCCCGACCTTAAACCGCTTCTCAATCTCCCCCTTGCCCAGCTGCCCATCCGCCAAGTTGCTGACGTGGCAAAACCCTACTGCTGACTCGGGTTCAGTGGGCAGCCGCAGCAGCAGGCCTACACCCTGGTCAACGCGCGCGATGACGGCCTGGTCAAAGGTTTGACCCATAGCGGGAACAGCGGTGGGCAGCCGCCAGTTGAGCAGGTGGGGCAGGCAGGACAGCCCGATGCGCTTGCTGGCTGGATCAACGTACAGCAGCCGCGCCTGCAGCCGCTGCCCAGGCTTGTACCTGCAGGATGGAATAGCAGCAGGATTATGCAGCATTTTGTGGTTTATTGTAAGTATTCGACACAGGATTAGCTACAATGGCTTTTGTGATGTTGCAAGTTTTCAAAAGCACATGGGGCAGGCAGGACAGCCCGATGCGCTTGCTGGCTGGATCAACGTATAGCAGCCGCGCCTGCAGCCGCTGCCCAGGCTTGTACGTGCAGCAGAAGCGGCAGAATTGATAAGCATTTTGTGGCTGATTGTGAGTGGTTTTGCACAGGATTGGCTACAATGGCTTCTGTGATGTTGCACATTTAAAAAACGGGAAGGTGGGACAGGCAGGAGAGCCCGATGCGCTTGCTGGCTGGATTAACGTACAGCAGCCGCGCCTGCAGCCGGTGCCCAGGCTTGTACCTGCAGCAAAGGGGCAGGGTGTGCAGCATTCTGTGGTTTATTGTTTATTGTGGGTTGTGGGTTATTTTACATCAGATCAGCTGCATTGGCTTTGGTGAAGTTGCAGCCGCTGCCCAGGCTTGTACCTGCAAGGTGCATCCCAAAGGCAAGCAGGTATGGCAGCGATGCCAATCGGTCTTGTAAGCATTGGTTAACTATAAAAAAGAGAGGATAGTTACATGTGACTATGGTGTGGAGCTTGTCAAAGGGCTTGAATAGTGCTGCTCCCATTGCACCTGGCCTGCCCTTTGTCCTCGGGCACTGGGCTGCCCAGGTGGCGGTGGCCCAGCACACCAGGCAGCCGCACACGCTACAAAACCAAAAACCCAAAGCCAACGACACTGCATAATTAAACCCCTGGCAACCGCCATCACTATGATGTGGGGCTGATCAAAGGTATGACGGGGTCTGAAAAATGCCGAATGCGCCGCACCTGGCCTGCCAGTTGTCCTCTGGTACTGGGCTGCCCAGGTGGCAGTGGTCGATGGCGCCGTGGAAGAAGCCGCAAAAGGACACCAGCACGCCATCAGGGCACACCTGGCAGCAGCAGCAGCAGCAACAGCAGCAGCAGCAGTGCCATTTGTTTCATATCATCAACAGCAGCAGCAAGTGGAGGGAGCTGGTACATCAGCATCTCACTTCAGCACCAGTGCCTGAGTGAACCCGCAGCATTACAGTCAGCACTGCCCACCTGACAAAGAGTTATCATGTAACATGTTATAACATGTTACAACACGTTAAATTAACACGTTGCGAACCTGCCGCACTTTGCAGGACACCAGCGCGCCTGGCATAACTTCACACCACCAGCAGCCGCAGAAGCAGAACAGCAGGAGGCTAATGCGCAAACGTAAGCAAACATTTTATAACAGCACCAGTGCGTGATCGAAACTGTAGCCTCGCCATCTGCCCAGCAGTACAAAAGCAGTGTTATGATGATGTTATAACATACAAAATAACATCGTACATACCTGCCGCACTTTGCAGGACACCAGCGCGCCTGGCATCAGGCTGCCCATGTTGAGTCCCTCCCACTGCTGCAGCTGACCCCCTGACACAGCATCATGCGCAACCGACACCTGAACCACACCGCTGCTGCTGCTGTTGCTGCCGCCTGCTGCTGCTGCTGCTGCTGCCACTGCTACATCCAGCAAGCTGCCTGGCAGTAGCGGGCTGTCAGCGCCGTAGTAGGTGGCATAGTCCTTGGCAGGCAGGAAGCCCGTCACACCCTGCAGCAGCAGCAGCAGCAGCGGCAGCAGCAGCAGATCGGCACTAAGTACACCTAAAACTTATGCTGTTTGCACTGCTGTCTGAGCTCCTGCCGTGTCCAGCTGCTGAGCGCACATGCATTGCGCCGAGAAAAGCTGCAAAATGGCAGTTTTGGGCATGTTGCCACGAAACAAGTCACCTGCAAGCAATGCTGCTCCCAGCTCCCTGTTTGATGCTGCAGGCTGCACTCCGCACCCAAGCCTGAATCAGAGCAGCCTTGACAATCTACCGCTGAAATCCCCAAAAGTAACAACCATAGTAACATAGTGATAAAATAACAAAATAACAACATAACACCCACCTTGATGCCAAAGGTGAGGCTGTAGCCACGGTCCTCCACGCTGCGCACCACAGCAGGCAGCACCTGACCCGGCAGCAGCGCCTCAGGCCCCAAACCGCTGCTGCTGCTGCTGCTGCCGCTGACCTTGCTGGTGCTGCTGCTGCCGGCCAGTGCCTTGAGGCGCAGCGACAGCGCGATGCGTTTGGAGGCTGGTCGCGCCTTGCGGGAGCCACCTGCAGAAGCACCAGGCGCGCAACAGAGATCAAAATTTCAGCTCATTTGAGTGATTGAGAGTGTGATGACATTGGCGGCCGGCCGCGCCTTGCGGGAGTCGCCTGCAGGCAGGCATGCAACAGACACACATTGTGGTTCATACCGGTGGGCTGTTATACAGAGATCAACCCTGCAACCCTGTAATTTCCCACAGCATGTTTGGTTGCACTTTCTGTTGCTTTCTTTTCGTTGCCAAGGCATTTGAGATGATGATATTGTTCAAGCACCTCACCTGCTCCTGCGTCAGCTGCTGCTGCCGCCTCATCCGCCTCTCCGCCAGCTGCTGACAGCCCCGCCACCACGCAGCGCACAAACTGCCCAACCGAAAACAGCTGCGGCAGGCTTGGCGCAGCCCTGCCAGGCATGGCTGCCCGCAGTGCTGCGCCGCGCTTGCTGCTGCTGTCCAGCATCAGGGCAAGCACGTCTGAGGCCTGCAGCAGCAGCAGCAGCAGCAGCAGCAGCAGCAGCAGCAGAAGCAGCAGCAAGTTAGCAGCGGTGACAAGATATGGCTGCCAGTGGTGTGGTGGTGCAGCAGCAGGGTCAGCACGTTTCAGGCCTGCAGAGCAGCAGCAGAATAGCAGCAAGATAGCAGCATTTGCAGCAGGTGGCAGCAGTCGGAGGCTGAGGGTTCCCAAAGTGTGACCTTGATTGTGGCTGTAGGCAGCGGGTACTGCACTGTGCTGCATTGGCCCCAATGCATCAACAGCTGGATACATCCCTGGTACCGTAATACACTGCACAGACCTGAACCCTGCTCACCTCTTCTGGTGCCACTGTGCCCCTCAGGCCATGAGGCAGGCTGACAGTTAAACCCTCGGGGGCCACCTCCAGCACACAACCCCACAGCTTCATGCCAACTGCCAGGTTCTGGGGTTTGGGGTTTTGGCAGTTCCAGGGTTTTGCGGATGTTGCCATCAGAGCAGGCAGCACGGCAGAAGCAGGGCAGCAGGGAATAGTGAACACCAGCGTGCATCGATTGCGCAGTGCACAGAACCGTAAAGATTAGCTGTGCTCCTACAGCACAGATGCAAGCGATGCTGCATCTGCTGGTGCAGCTGGATGCATTGCATTGCATTGTACTGCCAATCAGTGGCCCGCTCCCTGCTGGATTATTGATGTGCAGGGGCGCGCGTGCCAGATTCAGCAGGCGCTGCTGTCGCAAAGTATCCCAATGCGCTGCACCGACTGAGCAGCGGCGCAGGCTACGAAGCTTTGCGGTGCACTACCAACACAGTTATATGCTGCTGCTGCTGCTGCTGCTGCTGCTGCTACTGCTGCTGCTGCGGCTGCAGCGGCGCAGGCTACGAAGCTTTGCGCTGCACTACCAGCACCGTCATATACTGATATCCGTACGATGGTGTGATGTTGCCCGGCTGCTGCTCCTGCTGCTGCTCCTGCTGCTGCTGCTGCTGCTGCTGGGCGTAGCACCCTTGCTGACAGAGCAGGCGCAGATGCAGCATACAGAAGCTGTGCCTCACAGCTGCTGCACACTGCTGCTGCTGCCACCACCGCCGCCGCCGCTGCTGCCGCTGCCGCTGCTGCTGCCGCTGCTGCCGCTGCTGCCGCTGCTGCCGCCCACCTTGTACTTGAGCTGCTCCACGTGCTGCACCTTGCCTGCTGCTGCGGACTTGCTGAAGAAGGCGCCCTCGGCATCATCCTGGCAGCAGCAGCAGCAGCAGCAGCAGCAGCAGCAGCAGCGGCAGATTTGATGAAAGGTGCAGCTGGAGTTGCTGGTGGTGTGTGCTAGAAGCGCAAGCTGGATAGAGAGCAGGCAGGAGTGCGCGAGCGGCTTGCGGAGTGAGCTGGGGGCTAGCATATGCTTGTGCTGCAGTAGCAGCAAGTTGTACGTTAACACACGTAATGATTTATTGTTACGAAACACGAGTTTGACACCAGGACCAGCAGCATGCACAGGCCTGCCATCTGCTGCTGCCACCAGCAGTGCTGTACTGCCAGTCACCAGCAGCAGCAGTAGGCTGCAGACAGCTGCATATCGCACTGAGAGCTACATAAAACCCCTTCAGTATCTTTTGCAGACATTATGATAAGCTGCCTCAGCTGCAGGTGTACATGCCGCCCCACAGCAGAAAGTGACTGCGCCAATCCTACAGCTTACGCTGCACTGCCGCTAGCAACCCTGCAAAACACACCTGTTCGCCAGAACGTTTCGCCTTCTTTTTCTGCTTCTTGCCATCATCGTCTGTCTGCTGTTCACGGTGGAAGTCCTTTTCGGCCTGCTGCGAAAGCTGCCTTTTCTCGAGCGGAGTCAGATCATCGCGACCGCCGCGCGGAAACGCTTCGTCCTCATCTGCTACAGCAGGCTCCTCCGACACTGGGGGCCGCTTCTTGCCAGCCATGCTTGCTGCTGCTCCCTGTGCTGCTACTGCCACTCACACAGACATGGTGCCGAGCTCTACGCGGATTCGGTGCAACTTATACAAAGCGGCAAATTTGCAAAGAGAACTCTTTGCGATATTGCAGAACTTTAGGGCTAGCTGCTGCTGTCATGGGTGCAGCAGTTATGGTGTAACTGTTACATGCCTGTCAGGCTGGCCTGAGCCCTGACGGCAGGCACTGCTGCAGGGCAGGCACTGCTGCCTGCCCTGCCCCCTGCAGCCCTGTTGCTGCTGCACCGGAAGCTGTTCTCCATTTGTTAACCAAGCTTTATATTTATCCTGTTACATGCATAACATTTGACACCTTGACTTGACAACGCCAAACATAAACAACTCACCATGCACCCAACCTGCCAATTTAGAAATGGTACATGATAGGCTATAACTTGACACTTCACCAGGCACCTGCAGTGATCAGTCACAACGACAATCATTCGATGGCATACATTTCTGGCTTATGGAGGTTGCAGCATACCAAGCAATCTGCACTGCATCTGCACACACTGTGTGCAGCATGTACAGCACACTAGTTTTCAGTGTCACTAGCCAGGTGCCCTGCACACGCACACCAGGCTAGAACAGACGTGAAGGCGCCAAACCAGCCTGATGCATATGCTGACACACAGACACTGGCAAACAACCGAGATGATTATATACATAGACCGCACGGGGCCATTCAGTGTGTGCAAGGCTTGGAAGATGCTGCCAGGCAGCAGTGAGCGATGCACAAGCAGCACAAGTGTTGCACTGCACAGCAGTACTGCTAATAGTACTTTCATACAGCGTCACATGGTCACACCCAAGCACAGCCAAACAGCCTCCACAGCTCACAACAATCCATGGGTTCTATCCTACAAGAACCACGCTAGCCAGGATACCACGCTAGCCAGACTAGGCCTGCTTGCATGCTTCCATTCCAGTCACTGTGTCGAACATATCCACACACACAGACATACAGCCATCCACATCAGGGCCACCTGCCGCACTCCCAGTCAACCCTTGGCTTCATGGTACTTCCAGCCACCCAGCCAGCCCTAGATGCACAAACCATCCACCCAATGATGGCAAAGATGAATGATGGCGAAGAACAAACACAGCTCAACAGCCGGCACCCTCACAAGACACAACTTTCCCTCAAATCTGGCCCTCGCCTGACGGCAGCTGCTGGTAGCAGAGAGGGTTGTAGAAGCGCTGCATGCCGCTGCCTGCTGCTGCTGCCACACCCTGCTGCTGCTGCTGCTGCTCCTGGGCAAACTCGCTGTCCTGAGGACTCACCAGCAGCGGCTGCGTCAGCTCGTCGGTGCCAGTAACAATGTTACTAACAACGTTACGGCCACCGGCCACTGCTGTGATCATGACGGGCTTGCAGCGGTTCAGCCTCAGGAAGGGGGCAGCAGGGTACTGCTGCTGCTGCTGTGCATAAAGTGCCTCGCGCAGCTGCAGCAGGCTTTGCAGGAAAGCCATGCACATTCCTGCAGTGGCTGCTACCAGCAGCACCAGCAGCGCCAGGTCAACATCCAAGCTGTCAAACACACTGCTGCTGCTGCTGCTGCTGCCGCCGCCGGGCGCATAATCCAGCCGAGGGATTACGCCGTCCAATGACGAGGGAGTGAACGCGTAATCGTCATCTGTGGTATCGTACAACGCCTCGAGTCTTGCTGCTGCTGCTGCCGCTGCCTCGTAGTCAGCATACAGAGCATCTGCAGCTGCAAATGCGCCTGCATTGTCATCCTGCGGCTGCTGCGGCTGAGGCAGCGGCTCAATCTGCAGCGGCACTACTGCTCCCTCTGCTGACAACACGAGCCCTGACGCTGCCAGCTGCTCTAGCTGCAGCTGCTGCTCTGCCTGCGCACGCGACTGCTCGCGCTGCTGCTGCGCCTGCTGCGACCACAAGGTCTCAAGGTCCAGCACCTCACCATCCTGCTGCTGCTGCTGCTGCTGCTGCTGGTGGTGGTGGTGGCTGGCAGCTGCCATGGCAGATGTGTGTGCTGCTGCTGCTGCTGTCGCTGCCATGAGAGCTTGGTGCCTGGGGCAGGGCACGCCGCCGCCATGGTGCATCCCGTGATGCACGCCATGATGCATAAGCTCCTGCTGCTGCTGCTGCTGGCTAGCCGCATGGTGGTGTGGCATGTGGCGGTGGTGAGGATGCGCTGCTGCTGCTGCTGCTGACTTCTGCACGTAGCGTGTCACCATCACGCTGCCCAGCCGCTGCTGCTGCGCATCCACGGCATCCAGCATGTCATTCAGCGGCGCAAACACGCTGCTGAATGTGTCGAAACCCAAACCGCCGCCAAACATCTGCTGCGCCAGGCCCCAGCTGTTGCGCAGCCTATCGGCAGCCCCCTGCAGCATGGCCTCTGTCTCTGCAGCCCCTGCAAGCGACTTGCTGCTGCTGCTGGAAATAACAGTTGTAACACTTTCCGAGCCTGGGGCGGTCTTGGGCATCCAGAACAGTTTCCCGCCAGTCGGCAGGGGCCTAGCTTCCTGCTCGATTACTGCTGTGCGGCCTGTTTGAGGGTCCTCTACTACATACGCGTTGCGCTGCTGCAGCTCCTCTGGGGCTAACACATCTGCAGGATTTGAATTGGCTGACGTCAGAGACAGCTCATCCTGGTAATGGTAGTAGTCGTCGACTGGTTGACCATCTGTTGCAGGCTGCAGCTGCTGCCTGGAGTCCTGCAAGCTGGAGTGGTGCTGCTGGTGGCGCTGTGAGGGCTGCAGGCCCTGCAAGTATACGGCATGGCAAGCAGATAGTTAAAGTCGATGCTGTTGGTGATTTGGGGGTGTTCATGGGCCAAAAGATGTGCGGAACATAAAGAGGAGCTGGTTCACGGCAGCACTGTGTTGATGTGGTGTGGACGACGTGCTTGCAGCTGGGTACGCTTTAAAACAATGGAAAAGGTGATAAAAAGTCTGACGGGCACGGTAAGGGCTGATCAGGCCTGCGAGAAGTCAGGGACGGAAGCTTCAGCACTTGCTGCAGGCTGGACAGCAACCCACCTCGAGGCCGGTCCGAGCGCCGAGAACTGGTGCCAGTAGTATCAAAGACGATACTAACAGGCATAAAACTGTCCGTCGAGGCATCGTTGATAAAGTTGAGAAAACACTGAAGACGGGGACACGGGTCCACTTAATGAGAAATCCTTGCAACTGGCCACAAACGTCATCCGACAAAGTAACCTCAATCGCGGCGATGCAAGGTGGAGGAACAAGCGAAGAACCAAGCACTAGAAGCTCGAGCTATTGTCATACCCAGCATGACAGGTTACCGTTCATACAGCATAAACTGCTACGATGTATTATTTTGGTTAATATGTTGAGGCGTGCCGGGCATTGAGCAGGACTGTTGGCCGGTCCAACGATTTTTGCTGCCTTCGAACTGGAGACGAGCACCATCTTTCCCATTGGTGATCTCACGGCTTTCACACCTGCCTAAAGTTATTGGTTCATACATAAATTTGTGTTACTGGTGCAATTCACATGAACCCCACCAGAGAGGCAGGAGAAATGGGCTGCATTGTGCACCAAATGGTGCTGGGCAACCAAAGGGGCAGTGAACCAAACGTGCAGCACATACATAATAATAAGCACGCTGTCTGAGGTAACAGAAGACTGTTTCGGGTCAGTTGAGTCATGCTTTGCAGACCTAACTTTGGCCTGCTGCACCAGCACGCTCCACCAGGGTGCCGCTCATGCCATGGTAAGGTCAAATTGATCAGCATGTAAAAGGACGGATTCTACACAAAGCCAGGGTCCTGAAGGACGCTGGTCGTGCACAGCTGCGCACCTTCAAGCAATGCTGGACCAGGAGACCCCCGCCAAAGTCCTGGAACTCCCAATGGGCTGTTCATGTAGGCCCGGCTGCCCGGCAGCATGGCATCATATCTTGCCATTTGCTTTGCATGCTTGGAAACTCTGCAAACTCCATGTTGACATCTGTCACACACAATGCCAAACTTTGAATGTGTGATTGGCAGATGTGCTCGAGTAGAACTCAAACACACAAACACCACGTGTGCGTAAACCAGCACATTGAGCCCTCTTCTGGTTGAGAGTAGGGGCAATCATCCACTGCAGCAATGGTGTGAGCACTGGAGAGATAAGAGGCACTTCAACGCGCCAAAAGATCTGCCATGCCGCGCATGCAACAGGCGTACTGCGGCTGGTTCTGCGTGCAACACAGCCACAACACAAAACAACATGTTCCAACGCAAAGTTTAGCACGGACGTTAGCAGCAGAGCTACACAGAACCCTTATGCTTATGCTGCAACACCGAGCAGGCTCAGCATATCAGCCAGCTCATCATCCACATCTGCTGCTGCTGCTGCTGCTGCTGCAGCCATGTGACCAGCCATGCTCCCACCAACTGCTTCCATGCCTGCACAGGCAGCTGGTGCACACCATGCGGCCTGCTGTGCAGGCACTGCAGCCTGCTGCTGCATGTGCAGCGGTGCTGGGGGCCCCTGGGCAAATGCGGCTGCTGCTGCTGCTGCAGCTGCTGCAGGAGCGGATGAGCTGTAGCAGGCAGCCTGCGTGTGCCCACTGTTTGCTGCAGCAGCGTAGTACGGGGCTGGCACAGCAGCGTATCCCTGCTGCTCCTGCGGCTGCAGCCAGGCTGCCTGCTGCTGCTCGTAGGGCACTGGCTGCTGCCCATACCATTGCTGCTGCTGCTGCCACTCGGTCAGCACGTCAGGTGAGTCTTCCAGCTGCTGATGCTCGTGAGGCACTGGCTGCTGCCCATACCATTGCTGCTGCTGCTGATGCTGATGCTGCTCAGCCAGCACGTCAGGTGAGCCGTCCAGCTGCTGCTGCTGCTGCCCGCACCACTGCTGCTGCTGCTGCCACTCAGCCAGCAAGCCAGGTGTATCTCCCAGCTGCTGCTGCTGCTGCCGTTCAGCCAGGCTATCGAGCAAGTCCTCAGGCTGCTGCTGCCGCAGCACCACCTCCAGCTCAGTAGCAGGCAGGCTGCACAGCGCAGCCAACTTTGCAGCAGCGGCCCTGCTGCGCACACGCAGCGAGGCCGCATAGTCAGTTAGTCCGGCAATCTCCAAAGCCTGCAGCAGATCTGCAGCACGCATGCCGCCGCTGCTGCTGCTGCTGCCGGAGGCATAGGCCAGCGTGTCTGCAGCAGCGTGGGCGGCGTTAGCTGTGATGCGGCTGGCGGGTGGGTGACCGTACCCGTGTGTGGGTGTTGCTGGGGCAGCAAGGGGTGGGGGAGCTTGGCGTGGGGTGGCTGGCCTGCTGCTGCTGGGGGTGGATGCTGCTGCTGCTGCTGCTGCTGCTGATGGTGTAGCCGCCGCCGCAGCAGCTCCTGCCGCCGCTGCAACAGCAGCAAAGCTTTTGGTGCCGGGATGCCACACAGCGGCAGCAGCAGCAGATTGTGCACCCCAGGGGTTGGGTTTTGGCGCAACGTCAGGGGTGGGACGAGGCTGTGCAGCTGCAGGGGCGGCAGCAGCAGCACCATACGCTGTAGCAACTGCTGCGTTGCTGCTGCCGCTGCTGCTATGTGCGGGTGAGACGCCCCAACAGCTGTCCTTGATAGCTGTCAAGGGTTTGCTGACTTGGGACGGAGCACGGCCAGTGCCTGGGGGGTTGGTTGCTGCTGCTGCTGCTGCCTTTTGGCCTGTGTTTGCAGCAGCGTCTGCTGACGCGGCGAGCGCAGTCTGGTAGCGGCTTTCGCAGTCTCTGGTCCTGTGGCCATACGCGTTGCACCTTGTGCAGAGTTCCGTGGGGCAGTCTGCAGGCACAGACAACGGAAGAAACAGAGGAATGAAGGGCCAGGTGCAGTTGAGCAGAGCAGCAGTGGATATGGCTAATACACGTGCAGCTGCTGTCAGGCGCAAACGAGACATGGCATGCATGCGTACCGCACTCTATGTAACCAGCATGCTCCCTGAAAGGTGTGCACAAATGTGTGCCACTGCCCACCAGCCAGGCTGTTTTACTGACGAATTCTAGACAAAGCCAGGATACCGAAGTACGCTGGTCATGCACAGCTGCGCACCTTCAAGAATGTGCCCCCAGCGGCCATACTGCTGCTACCAGGCACAGCTGAGCAGCCACAAACATGGCTACTACACGCGCAGCTGCTACGCAACTCTAGGTCACCAGTATGCTCCCTAACAGATGGGCAGCCGCTGCTAAAGCTACTATTCAAGCGCGGCGGCATCGCCCCTATTTCAATGCACGTGTGCCATTGCGCACCTGCCAGGGTGTGCTCCCACAGCCCGCACGTCCTGCAAGGCGTCCTGAAGGAGCAGCACACATGCCTACTACACTTGCACCTGCTACCAGGGACAACCATCACGCTACACGCAGCTATGCACTCACCTGGGTTCCTCACAACCAAGGAGCTGTATGCCCTCGTCCTTCTACACCATGTGCAACCGTTATGCTGCCTTTAAGAAATGCATGCATGCCATTGCGCACCTGCCAGGGTGTGCCCCCAGAGCCCGCACGTCCTGAAGGAGCAGCTGTTGGGCCTGCTGTGGTCTTTCTTGCAAGTAGGGCATGCGAGCTGGCAGTCGCCTGTTGCATGGCCCATGTGCTTGCAGGAACGGCAGAACTGTGTGGTGCATCTGCTGGCCAGGTGGCCCTTGCTGCCAGCAGGTGGCGCAGACGGGCCTGCCGATGTAGAAGCGGTACCTGCAGGTGTTGTTGTGGTCAAAGATGGTCAAAGATGGTCAAACATGGTCGAATTAGGTGGTTGGAGTGGGTGCAGCTGCAGCAGGCGAGATGTTGACCAGCTGACTGTGCATGGCGGGAAGGTGAAAGCAGCAGCAGCTGAGCAGTAGCTGTGGCTGCCAGCACTGTCTACATGTTGGTGTTATAAGGGTCTGTGGTTGCATCGTGCGCGTATAATGGCGTTACGAGATGATGCGGGTCCCCGCATGCGCGGACTGTGTTCTGGCTCAGTTGCTACTGCTGCTATGCTGAGTGGGCTGTGGTCAAGTCTACAGTGCAGTATGCATCGGCCTTACCGCTTGCCGTCATCCTCGGCCGTGAACAGGATTTGTCCGGTTTTCAACTATCAGTCTGGTGAGATGCGATCGAACACCGTCAGCGAGCAGCTGAGCTGAGGTGTTGGTGGAGCCGGGTAGTTTGTCAGGGGTGTCACACCACAGTTGAATGTTGTACGGTTTCGATGTAAAGCTGTTTAGCTAAATCATAAGCACTTGATTGCATTGCGCGGACCAAACAAAGACCAGTGTTTTGGGCACGGCTGTGACAAATGACAGTGTAACCGGACCTCCCGCCCCTTGTTCAAGGCTTGAAGCGAAACTTCTGGAAACTGGCCGTTGCACAACACCTGGAAAAACCCATGGGTATGGTTGTAATCTACTCTGGTCTGCTGTGCGGTGCTTATGCCTGCAATCCTTCTGCTCCTGCACTGCAACACTGGCAGTTGCGACACCACTGAACTGCAGCATCCAGTGACTGACACTGACTGTCACAGTGTGAACAACCAAGACGTTTGAACCTACAGATGGGGTCTAGTTAATGCAGCAACACACACAGCAGCACATTCCTCAGAAAATTATATTGGACGCGGACACACGAGTGACTCACTGTGATGATGAGTGACTCACTGTGAGCTGAGCTCACTCTGGAGATCAGGCCAGTGGACAGCTGGCAAGGCGGGCCCTTGGGCTACCTACAGTGCTTGCTAGTATCGCAGTTTCCGAACATTTAGAACAGCAATTGCAAGCCAAAACAAGCGAACAAAGTCGCTGTCACTTCCCCTAGACCTCCTGCGAATGATGCCTTGGCCATGCATGGCCAATGCCATATGGCATGCTGCAGCTGGGGCATGACTGCCATTCATAGCTCTGTGGGCACCCGATAAAGCTGACGCAGTGCATATTTTGGTGTGCCTGACTGATGGCCTTCACTTAAAGCACCACCCGTCATCTGGTATCTGGTTGCTAGCGGTGGGCTGTGGACTTTTCACTTAGAATATCACCCATGTAACTGTGCCCTGTGTCACCTGCACCAAAATCAACCTGTGATGCTTGGAGCCACACATTTGGTCGTGAAGGTGACGGGCAAGGCGAAAATGGCAGCCACAGCTGTCGCTGGGATTCGCACAGTGTAACCATGATGCTGACAGTGCCCCGGGTGACAAGGCTGATCCGTAGCAGCTGCTGCGCCCATTCACATGTACGGCTTCTGAACAAGGCCTGAGGGTGTTTGATATTTCATTTCAGACTTTACTGAACACAGTGCACGACAAACACGCACAAACTCCGATACCCTTCGAGCGTGGCGATCCTGCCCGAAGCAGGATTTGCAGCAACATACCTCGGCGACCAGAGTGCTTGTTAGATAATTTTTTTGACAATCTGCAAGACGCACACCCAAGCGCAGCACCGCTGTCAACCTTTTCCGCTGCTGCTGTTTTGCTGAGGCTCGTTACTTGGCGACATCGGTATACGTGCAAGGGCCCCAGACTTTGCTTTTGACCCTACCCGGCAGTTTTTGGTGCGGCACGGATGGCGTACCAGTCCGTGGTACAACTTGCAGTGCAGCTGCTGCTGTTGTGCAGCTGGTCTCTGGTGAGAGGACTGGCGAGGCCACATTGCTGTTTCTTGTTGCATGGTACATATGTATATATACACAGGTAGCTAACAGCACGTTTGTTTGCTCGCGAGCTGTGATGTATATGAGCACAGCCAAATGATGCATTGGTCAGGGCATCTCCTTGCGCACCTGTTGCGATGTGCTTGTACGCAGCAACAGCAGCGGCAGAGCAATGTAGCCAGGCCGAAGCAGGCAGAACACTGTGTACCGTTTATCACCCTGTAACCCTGCAAATCGTGCGATTGGATTGTGCTCGGCGCACGTGCCCGCCATTGCAGACGTCGTCAGCTGTGTATCATGCCAACCAGTTTGTATAGTATGCAGCCATGCAGGGCCCTGCCATGGCATTCTCTTGCAACCCTCCAAACACACCTCACACTGCCGCATTCCATTTTCAACTTCGCTCACATGTGACACTCGCGGCTTGCATCACTCGCAACTCACAGCTTAGCCACACCCTCCACGAAGTAACTAGGAATGCCAATTTGTGTTACATTCGCGCGGCGCCCGCGCCGCCTGCTGCACAAGCGGCCAGCCCTCCTATCAAGGCTCGGCATTCCGGCAAACTCTGCAAACCCTCTGCACGCACACCTCACCGCCGCACCTGCACCTGCAGTCACCGCTGCAATTGCGTATGACGTGTGCCCCCTGGCCCCGCGCCCAAGCACAAGTTGTTGTGCTACTTGTTACACGCAGGGCACCCGCGCCGCCTGCTGCACCAGCGGCCAGCCCTCCTACCAAGGCTCCTCATTCCAGGGCTCCTTCCCCCTGCCCACCTGCAACAATGCGCCCTGCAAACCCTTTGCACGCACACCTCACCGCCGCCGCACCTGCACCTGCACCTGTTGTGTGCACCTTGTCCCCCCATTCATTTATTCGACTCAACTTGTCTTGTCTTTCTACACACAGGGCGCCCGCGCTGCCTGCTGCACCAGTGGCCAGCCTTCTTATCAAGGCTCCTCTTTCCAGGGCTCCTTCCCCCTGCCCACCTGCAGCGATGGGCCCTGCAGCGGCGAAGGCTTTAGCTACAACGGCGAAAGCGCCTACGAGTCACCAGACCCTAACAGCTGCTGCGACACAGAGCACCTGGGGCCGTTTACATACAACCCGGCAGCAGGCAGCGGCAAAAAGTGGCCCTGGCCGAGTGATGTCAACTTTCCGGAGCTGCTGGAGGGCACGGGGCGGCCGTGCGATGCTGGGGTTGTGCGGTTCAGGTGCAAGCTGGGCGGCCATGTGAGTACTTTGAGCACTGCTGAGTTAGCAGCAGCAGCAGCAGCAGCAGCAGCAGGAGCCGCGGGGGTGGTGCGGTTTTGGTGCAAGCTGGGCGGCCATGTGAGAGCTTTGAGCACTGCTGAGTTAGCAGCAGCAGCAGCAGCAGCAGGAACAGCGGGGGTGGTGCGGTTCAGGTGAATGGTGGGCGGCCATGTGAGTACACTACTGAGTCAGCAGCAGCAGCAGCAGCAGCAGCAACAGCAGGAGCAGCGGGGGGGGGTGCGGTTCAGGTGCAAGCTGGGCGGCCATGTGAGTGCGGAGTTAGGAGCAGCAGCAGCAGCGCAAGCAGCAGCAGCAGCAGCGATTATGATGGATATGAAAACTTGTTTGTATACCTTGCAAAAGGCAGACAACGTACCTAACGACATGTGACAAGGCAGATTTAAGCATGGTGAATGCACAGCTGTGCACCTGCAAGCAATGCTGGACCAGAAGCACATGTACGGCAGCTGGAAGTAACACGCTTAGGTTGTCACAGCTGCTGCTAAGAACAACTGCCTTCTGTGACTGCTGCTCCTTGCAGGAAACAACTGAGGCAGAGACTGCGTGCAGCGCCGATGAGGGCGGTGACGGAGCCTGTGCAGCACCATGACCCACTCGATGATCATCATCGTGATGCAGGCGCAGTCCGCAATAACCTGATATGGGCAGTGCGCACATGGAGCCTGTTTGTCACCACTGCAGCAGCTGGGAGGCAGCTCAGGAGATTTTGCACGGCTTTCACATATCGCTGCAGCACACAGTATCAGCAGGGCTGCAGCGCATACACAGTGCAGCAGTGAGCACACGCAGTATGGGCGCAAGAAATCCCAGCACTAGTTTGTTTGAAACTATACTGACTTGCATGGCGTTGGGACTCTGCTTCCGCACACTTCACTGTGTGTGTGTTTGTGTGTTGCTGCCGCATATGCATCACAACCTGCAGCTGTGGCATGGGTCTTGGTGTTTTGCATTAGCAACAAATGTGACGGGGCAAACATATTGCCTATCCAACAAGGTCTGCAATATTGGGCTAGCTTGTGTTCAGCTGGGCATAATGGTTTACAGATATGGTTTGAACATTGTCAGCTGCCAGCTGATCGTGTAGCGTGCTTTGAAAGCGGCAGGTGCAGCTCCACTAGGGCCGTGTGTACATGTGATGGGTGCAGCACTATTTGTGGGGTTATATGGGCGGTCGCTTTCTTGCCAAAGGGTTGTGATATCTTTTCTTTGGCGCATGCACCTTTGATGCACGGTGCAAGCCTTCATTGCTCAAAGGTGTTGCCATGTCTTCTGTTCTGGCAGCCAGCTAGTCTCAGACTCAGGCTGATGTCGCTGCGTAGCAGGGTACTGGCCCACTGGGCTGGCAGCCAATGGGTAGCTGATTGTCTTGCAAGGCTCCATGTGTAACATGATAACAACGATATATCACTTAGGACGCCATACCACATCACATGGTAGTCCGACTGGAAGCACCACAGTATTGACAACACTACACGACTGCACATGCATGGCAATTTGCCCTGAAGTCACTTCAACGGTTGACTGAACATACGGCCCAGCTAATCCCAGACAACGCACTGACCATGACACACGGCCCACTGAGCATGGCTTGTGCTAAGCACAGAGCTAATAGCCATGTTGATCAAACACCGAACATGAGCTGCCCATGGCCCGGCCTGGGACAGTGGTTTACCAGCCGTGCCCTGCTACCGACATTGAGTGGCTCAGTGACAGGCTGTCACAGGCACCTGCAGCAGAACAGTGGTAGGAGACCAACACCTGCTGCCAACCATGCCTCTTCAAACACTGAAGGCAAGGCAGCGTGGCTAGCGCCACTGCGTTGGCAACGCCAAATATGCCAGGCCTGCTATTTTGGTCACAGATCGCAGTGCCAGCGTGTGCGCTAGTTCAAGTGGACGATGAACAGGCTGGCAACAATGACCAGCAAGCCAAACAGCTGTCAGGCAGGATTGAGGCCCCATCCAGACAGATTGTCGTGGTGGTGTGCATAAGCACAGCTCATCAACTTTGACTCAAATTAGCAGGCATTGTTGCTGCTGCTCCACCTGACTACTAGTAGTACTGCACGCCAAGGGCGTCTGGCCTGCCAGGCAGCAGCACCCATGAAATTGACATCTGTGCAGGGTGCGTGCAGAGCAAGCAGCTCCCCTGCCTCATCATAACCTAGGCCTGCCCTGGAGCTGCAACCACACCGAGCCAACCTATCACATACCGCTGCCGAGTCACACCTTGCTGTCCAATTTGTCACCCTATTTCTACCTGAGACTCTACGGTCACAAACCAGGACACATACGCACCTGCACCCAGGCACAAACAATGGCAAGTGCTGGGTAACAGTCCACCCGGGTGCGTCACCAGTCACGCTGCCGTTTCCCGCTGTACGCCTCACCCACGCACCACCAACAACCTCAAGCCGCCACCTGCCTGCTGCTGGCTGCGGGCTGCGGCTGCAGGCGCTCCAGGCAGTCTGCCGGCAGCTTGCCCGGCTGCTCCGGCAGCAGCTGCGGCATGTCCTTGAAGTGCATCTCCAGGCAGCGCTGCATGTCGGCCTCCACTGCTGCTGGCGCGCTGCACAGCGGGCTCAGCAGCAGCTCCCGCAGGAATGCTGCTGTGGCACCGGCCTGCAGCAGCAGAAACAGCGCGTCATATACAGCGCGTGCGGCACACACAACACACATGCAGGTTGCTATGACAAGCTGCAGCTGGCTGGCATGCGGTGCATGCAGCTGCTTGTATGGTGGGTCCAACCGAGCTGTAAGCCTGTGCGCCACTGTCTGACCTCAAAACAGGTGCAGCTGAAGCCACCACGGTAACATGGTTTGCACTGGACTGGTTTTACATAGCTGATAAAACCACAGTGGTATGTGACATGCCTGTCAGCTGCTTCCCGTGCCATGATGCTGCTGAGCTGCATGCCAGCTTGTCAAACCACACATGCCAGGAGCTCTTAAGCAGTGGTCCTGCACAGCTGCTGCTGCTGCCGCTGCGGCTGCTGCCGCTGTTGCTGCTGCATGGCCCACCTGCAGCGCACGCTCCAGCGTAGGCATCTGTGTCAGCGCCTCAAAGTTGACAGCGAACGGGTTCTGGGGTGGCGGCGACATGTTCATGTTGATGAGCTCCTCCACTATGTGCCACACTCGCAGCCCTGCATGTCAGCAACAGAAGGCCTCCTCAGCAGCACATAGAAAGCGGGCGCCAGCAGCGTTGTTTAGCCATCACAACCTCATAAGTCCAGCTGCCAGCGCCCCAGGTGAGAGGACACTGCCGCCTTAGCCACCAGAGGCAGGCTGACACATGGGCTGTGACTTGCGATTGCTGGCTGTTAGCAGAGCAACTGCTTGCAGGACAGCTTGCGATCCTACAGTGCCCGTCAATCTGAGCTGTATGCAGGCATTCAAGCGCTGCCCCTGCTGCTGTGCTCACCCTTGTCCTGCCACTGATTTGTGCTGGGCAGGTCAAGCGGCGCATCAATGTCTGTGCCCCTGTTGTTCCTGTTGAATGAGCGCAGCTGCAAGTAGTATGGGTGCAGAGCAGGCACACATAGTGAGCTTGTCGCTGATCCAGCAGTTGCTGCTGGCCATAGCGGTCACTTCCTTCACCACCTGCTGCTGCCATGATGTCATGTCGCTGCCATCTGACTAGGGATGAAGTGCCTGTTGCTCGACCACCTGAAGCACCAGAACTACCGCCATAGGTGCAACTCCTGCATCTGTTATATAAGCAGGAATTGACGGTGCTCACCCATACGTAAGGCCAGTTGTACTTGGCGTACGCGCCAACAAGGAACACTGTCACCTGCAACAGCGCAATTGCGGCTGCTCAGCTTGCAGGAAGCTGGTTCCTATGCCCACCGATTGCCAGCAGCATAAGCACTAAGCTGAAACTGCTTCCTTGTCTACACTTATTCATTTACTTGATTTTGACATTTGTACCTGCAGATGTCAAGAAACACCAACTGCTGGCTTGGTCCAATGCAGATAGCACACATTGACAGCATCACACTGCTGTACTTCTTTAGCTTAACAAGCAGCATCCCATGACGGCTTTATCTCCACAAGAAGTAATTGCAAAGCCAATGTGTGCCCCACCTCTGGGTTGTTCACATCTGACTCATGTGTTGCTGGGCTAGCTGGCGGCAGAGCCTGCTCGCCACCCCTGCAGCAGCAGAGCATGCACCCAGTGTTGGTCTTGCTGACCTGCGACATCAAGCGCTGTGATGCCAACAGCACCTGCAGCCTCCCGCTTGTTTGTAGCATCCGTAATTGCTGTTGAGGCAGCACTCTGCACTGGCACGATGCCCAGGCAACTGCAGCTGATTACACCAGCAGCTGCCACCGCCCGAGTTTTTGCTGCAGCCTTGCGCAACCTGGCTACTACTTTGACCGTTATGTTGAGAGCTTTGAAGAGCTTGCTTACCCTGGAGTTGTTAACCGTGCCATGGGAGGTGGTGTGGTGCCAGGCAGCAGACCATGATAGATGGTCACCACCAGCTCCTCCCTCCCTTTTAGGTACAAACTGAAGTGGTTAAAGCACTGCAGCAGAAAGCCACATGAAGCTCTTTTGATACTTGACATAAGCAGATTACAGCTATAGCCGTGTTGTAGGAGCCTGCCACGGACCTTGAGGTTGCCCATGCGCAAACTATCCTTGTAAAAGCCATCCAGAGGCCCCTTGCTCGACATGCCGTGGCAATAAGAAAAATTCAGATGTCTTCAACAGGTTAAAAGGTCACCCTCAAGCAAACACGCTGGTCGACAAGCAGCTGGTGTCGGTGGTCAAAAAACAGACGTACTGCCGAGCAAGGATGCACTGTCATGCAACCAAAATGGGTTCTACGGCTGTAGCTTTACAGAAGATAAAAACTTGACTCGCCAATGCATGAACAGCAAGTTTGCAGATGACTGTCACACACCTCAGCTGTGGAGCTCCGGGACCACGGCCCATGTGTGGTGTCAACCTGCTGGACGATGTGGGATCAGCATTACCCTGTGTACTGTAAGCGTATCAGCTTCTACTGCTGCACGTCATTCACCTCCACGCTTCATCAGTGCCAGTGCCACCCGTGAACATGGCCCTCTCCGCAAGCCGTGCCTTTGGAATTGCATGCCCTGCACCATCAAGGCCAGCTGCTCGCAGATGCGTGCTCGTTCGCGCCACTGGTGGGTTCGACTGGGGCGCTCTCGGCACTGTCGGTGTCCGGTTTCCTTGCATTGGTAGCCAGCAAGGGTGTCGCTTCCATACATGCAAGTACCTGTCAGTGTCTGCTGTGGCATGCTGCCACAGGCCAAGATCGCTTGTGATCCCAAGTCCTCGCACACTGCTGCTGCGTACTTTCGCAGAGCAAGTGGCCACAGAGTCACACAGCCTGGAGGTGATGCGCAAATTCTCGGAGCAGTATGCTAAGAGGTGATGATGTGCTGCAGCACACGGTGCCTGCCAGCTGCTGAGGCACAAGGCAGCCAGGAGCAAACAGCACTGCTGCTGCATGCATATGCAGCAGTGCTTACTGCACACCATAACAGGCAGATCAGGCTTGACCGCATGCCTGAAAGCGGCACTGTCGGTGGAGTAGCAGCGACATGCCTGGAACCATGGCTTGGCACCTGTGCGCAAGTTCCTGGCGTGCTGAGCACTGTCTTGCTGTCTCAGCACCCCTGCTGCAGCTGTACGCACACACAGAGCAAGCACCTGCCACCACCAACAACAACTGCGGCAACTTGGCGTTTATCTTAGCGCCATCTTTTTCCTCTGCCTCCTCTTCTGCTGCCTGCTTCTGCTGCTGCCGTAGGTCTGGCACCTACTTCTGCGTGGACAAGTCAGTGACCGCAGTCGTCATCCAGGGCCTGGCTGAGCACAAGGACCAGCTGGGTGCCCCGCTGTGCCCCTGCAGGCACTACGATGACAAGGAGGCTGAGGTGGCGCAGGGCTTCTGGAACTGCCCCTGCGTGCCCATGCGCGAGCGCAAGGTGCGGCAGCAGCAGCAGCGAAACAGCGGCAGCAGTGGCAGCAGCAGTGGCAGCTGCTCGCGCTAGCAGTATCAGGCGCAGGGGTGCTTGCAGGACACACCTATCCTGCAGGGAGGGGAGGGTCATTACTGTAAGGCACAGCGACAGCTGCAACATGCGACTGGAAACGGCCCCGAGACGTGCAGCAGAGGCATGTGCAGTGCGCCAGCTGGCAGCTGCACCTTTGATAGCTGTGCCAAGCTAAACGCCCACGATTTACATGTTCTGCTCAAGCATGTGGCGTATATTGATGCTTTGGGGTTGCCTTACAAGTGTGGCTGCGCTGCGCTGCCCTGCAGGAGTGCCACTGCATGCTGTTCCTCACGGAGGATAATGACTTTGCAGGAAAGGATCAGGACATCTCCATGGAGGAGATCAATGACGGCATCAAGGGCATGCACTGAGCAGCAGCAGCAGCAGCAGCGGCCAGCAACTGCAGCAGCAGCAGTTTCAGGAGCAGCTGCAATGCGCCAGAGGGGCAGCAACAGCATCTGATGATGCCAGCAAGGTGCTGAGGCTGCGGCTGTGTGTGCCGCAGGCAGATCCTGCAGCCATTCAGCAGCTGTGCTGCAGCTGCTGCGCATGTGTGTGCCATTGCATTGGCTGCAGAGGTTGTAATTAGGAGCATCACATGCCGCTAGTAGCCTCTGTGTTTGCTGGAGTCGGATGCCTGGTGCAGCACTTGGAACGCAGCCATTGCTGGACATGCATGGTGGCGCAACAACTTCACAAAGTGCTGCCGCAATGCCTGTTGCCTGGGGCATGTAAAGTGTTGTATCCCGTACTATGTTGTTGTAGTAAGATGTGTTGGACGGCTGTGCACGCAATTGCATGCTGGCCAATGCACGAGGTCGGTGCATGTTGCACCTGTTGCTGGTGTGTTTAGAGCTCTGTCTGCACTCCACCATTGCTTGGCTTGGTGACATCACTTTGTAGGCAGTCTGCTGGGGTGCTGATGCTTGATCACAGCACACAGCAGCTGCAGCCGTTGCAGCTATGCGGAGCTGCTGCATTGTGCACTGCCAGTGTCTTGCACTTGACAACATCAGTGCAGCTGTAGAAGGCGTGTACAGCTTGGTGAGAGCTGTGACAACAGTTGCTGAGAGAGTAACCCGTTGTAGAACCATCTGGGTGCAGCTGTGTTTTTTTTCGTTGTTGTGGCCGCTGTGACAGGCATACATTTGGCAGCCGCAGGTTCCTAACAGTTGCATCTGCTCTTTGCTTGCTGGGCTTTGCAAGTGCCTGCAGGCAGGAGACGCAGAGGCAGCGTGCATGGCACCTTCAGGTGTTGCAGGGAGCTTTCACTGTTTTCTGTGTTGTGGCCATGTATCTTGTGTGTCATGTGCGGCAGCATGCCAGTTTCAGCGCAACTGGTGCTTGCGGCAAATGTTGTCTGTGCAGAATCAAACCCGCATGCAGGTTGAAGTAGGCTCCTTGTCTGCAACATTGTCTGTAACAACAAGAGGTAATTGCATTTCAAAGCTGACAGCGGATGGTATTTACTTTACAAGAATGTAAGCAGCTGTGTAGATTAGGTTTTTGGCTATCGGCAGGCCCTGGAGCGGCATGCTGTGTTGCAACACAGCATGCAGTGCATACTGGAACTCTGGACAGAGCTGATTCAGCCTCACAGTCCAGACCAGCATGCGAAGGCCGTTACAGGTATGTTGGGCAGCAAATCCACAAACAAGAGCCTGTATCGTCAGTGCAGATTGTTTGAGTCGTGCTACATTGCCTGCCATGTGCCAGCCTGACAGATGCCACATCATGCTTGTCCTGAACACAGTTGCAATGAGGCACCCACACAGGCTGCTTGGATCGGTAAGAGACAAGTGGATCAATGCTTCAGCCACCAAACGAGGCTCTTTATCCACGACATGAGGCCCGCACTGTTAATCATGCTGATCAGCCAACCCTAACACCTCAGCAGGAACGTGCCTGGGTTGTTACGAGTAAGGCGAAGTGCATGTACGGGTACATCTGATTCTGCTGATTGGCGCCCTTGTACGCCACAGCAATTCAAACTGGGCGGAACGATGCTGCTGTACTTGCACTAGCCTGTTTCGCTGTCGGTCTCGTCTGATCAGATGGAGGAGGAACTTGCAGTCAGCAACAGCGTCTCTGATGATGATGCAGGGCAGGCCAGCTCTGAGATTTTGGAGCAGGGCGAGGATGCTATGGATGCTGAGCAGCAGGGCAAACTCTACCCCAGCGACGAGTATCTCATGCTCATGTCGCAAATCACAAACTTACGAACCAGCAGCCATGGCATCTACGCTCTTGGCCAGTGCCTACGCACTGCATGTGGCATGCTCCGCTGGGGGTCCCCTTCAAGCAGGTACGTGGCATGCAGCTGATTCAGCCCTGCCATAGCACTCCCAGCTGCTATTACACAACGTTTGACACCTTGCAGGATGCGCCAGACGGACCTGGACTGCGTCAGGCGTCTGTTCCGGGATGATCTGTTCCTGAGTGTGGACAAGCTGCTCAGCTACCCCCAGAGCAGCATGCTGCCACATCAGGACCAGGAGGAGGTGCTGCTGCAAACGTTGCAGCTGCTGGTGGCTACTGCAGCACACGCACTCAGCTACAGGGCCTGCCTGGCCCCTGGCGATGCCACAGCAGAGCTTGACAGCGACCTGGTGCCTGTTGCGCAGTGCATGCTCAACCTCTTCAACATGAACAAGAAGCTGATGCTGCAGCTGGCAGATGAGGAGGTGCCAGCGTCCTCCAAGCTGTTTGAGTATGCAGATAGCGTGCCAGATGCGTGGGCGCAGCGGCAGTTCTCGTTGCATGCAGACAACGACGACCCAGCAGCAGTGGAGGAGGATGAAGAGCAGTTGGAGCCAGCTGTGGAGCGCAACCGCTGGCTGGTGCACCTGGTCAACCTGTTTGGCTACCTGCACGGCTTCGAAAACATCCTGCAGGTGTGTTGGTTTGCATACTCGGGCTTGCAGGACAGCAAGCAGTTGGAGCAGTTGGGTTGGTTGACAGCTGGAAAGTGCGCCAAGCTGTGGCGCGCTTGACCAGCAGCAGCGGCGATACCAGTAGGAGCTTCCTGCAAGACCAGAGCCAGCAACAACTCTGAGGTGTCTATGTTGAACAGTGTTGTGCCGACTGCAGCATAGCAGTTGTGCTGTGCCAGTGCGGCATGCTGTGTAGTGGCGAAGGGCCAGTGATGACGTTGACCTGCTCAAACTTGATGATTGCGCCGCTGTTCTTGCCAGCTGCATGCTGGCATCCGCACACAACTCTGCAGAACGTTCAAACACATGAATAGATGGTTCTTAATCACCTCAACCCCTACTGTGTGTGGTTTGTGCTGCTGCACCTGCGTTGTATCTGTGCTGCAGCTGCTGCAGGAGCCAGACCAGGTCGGCTTTGCGCTGCTCAACATGATGACAGCTGTGCTGGCGCAGGTGCGTGCGGCGCTGTTCAGCAGTGCAGCAGCAAGGCAGGGTGTGCAGACATGCCTGCAGAGCAGCAGCAGCACCACCACCGGCAGCAGCTGTGGCTGGTGTGCTCCCAAAGCTGTGGCTCGCGTGCTCGCAAAAAGTGCCTGCAAGCAGCAGTTGTTGCCTTGCAGGAGTGTCTGGTTCTGTTGTCCCAGGCTCACTCACGTGCCAGACACCGCTGATCACTGCTTAGAGATTATTAGCAGCTGCCGATTGACGCTTGTGTGTTGTGCCTGCATGCGTTGTGCAGGTCGTGGATGTCGCCACAGATGCAGCGCATGAGAAGTTCAACGAGGTCAGCAGCTATGCAAGTGCCGCAGCAGCAGTAACTGGCCAATGATAATGATAGGAAAATGTCAGCAGCTGGGACGCTAACACCTATAGCATCAGCAATCCCAGCAGCTGGACATGCTGGCAGCAGCTGGCGTCTGTCACACAGCAATGGCATAGGTCTGCACGGCATGCCACTGCGTCGCAGCAGTAGCAGCAGCAGCAGCAGCAGGTGCAGCACTAGCACTTGCCGCTGCAGCAATTCGAGTTTCCTGCAACCAGCCACAGTAGCGGCAACTGCCAAACGCAGCAACCACGGGCCAGCCCTGTGCGCCACATAATCACTTGGCTAGCCGCAGTGCGATCCTTGCTGCACTACTCATATCTTCCTGCACAAGATTTCACCTGTACTGCTCTTTTGCTGCATGCAGATTGTGGTGCCAGTGATGCAGCACGTGTCGCAGCTGGTGCAGGGCGGCAGCGAGCGCCTGAGTGATCATGGCAGCGACAGGACATACAGCATCTTCCAGTGCTTGGCCAACACCAACCTGCCCCGTATCATCGCGCATGGGCCAGACCCGCAGGCGATGCTGCTGCAGGTGAGTGTGTTTTTAATGTGGTTTAGGTGTGACTTAATCAAGAGTTTGAGTGCCTTAGTGGTGGTGGTGGTGGTGGTGTGTAAGTATGGCGAATAAATTAGCAGTGGTATGTTGCCAGGTGGCATGTGCATGTGCACTGGCACTGTACATCTGGTCTTGGGGCATCCTGCAGGACACAGTTACAAGCTACAGATGCCACGCAGGCGGTACTATTGGGAGGGTATGGCAGCTGTTTGTGCAGTGGTATGTTATCAGGTGGGGCGCCCTTGTGCAGTGCTGCCCATCTGGTCTTGGCATCCTGCAGGACGCAGTTACAGCTAGAGGCTGCCACGCTGCCAGTCGTCTTGCTAGCACTGCCTTGCTGCTGCAGCTGGACCAACAATTGCTGGTGCTGCCGATGTGACCTGCAGCTGGCGCAGGTGCAGTGCGTGTTTGTGTGCAAGGTGCTGGAGTCAGCATCTTCAACGAACTGCTGTTGTCTCACTTCCACTGCTGCTGCTGCTGTTCTGTTTGTCTGTGCAGCTGGCGCAGGTGCAGTGTGCATTCGTATGCAAGATGCTGGAGTCCAGCAGCTTCAACAAGCTGCTCAGCGGCGTGCGCGAGTGCAACCGCATGCTGCGAAATGCGGCGGACAGCGGCAGCCGCCAGTGTGAGCCCACTCTTGAGGTGCGGCAGCAGCTGAATGGGGTGAAACAGCAGCAGCAGCAGCGTAGCATGCACACCTGCAGCAGTGCATGGTTGGCGTCGGATGGCCTCGATTCAGCAAGCATGCTTGCTGTCTGTGCAGACTGGAGTGGCTGGTGACAGAGCATTTGACAGCAGCCTAGTGTCAGAGAGAAGCCGCATGCAGGAGCAGCCACAGGAGGCCTTGGCGGCTTATGCTTGGGATCGGCCACTCCATGCGTATGCACTCATTGTGTCATCCTGTTGTAGCATATACCTCTTGTGTTGCATTCAAGTGCTGGTGGATTGGAGGAGGCCATCTTGGGCATCTTCCAGCTTGGGCATCGTGCAGCGCATTGTAGGTACATCATTGCACATGCACTCATCCTGGGAGCGTTCATTATGTGTTCTGCTGTGCTGCCACCTGCTGCTGCAGATGCTGGTGGGCTGGATGGCTGATCAGGGCATTGTGCAGCACATCCTGCGCACTTGATTGTGCATGCACCCATCGTGTCTATATCAAAAGCGTGCTGTGCTGCTGCCTGCCGCTGCCTGCTGCTGCAGCTGCTGGTGGGCTGGATGGCTGATCAGGGCATTGTGCAGCGCATCCTGGATACTCAGTTGTGCATGCACCCAACGTGTATGTACGAGCACCCAACGTGTATGTACGAAATGTGTGCTGTGCTGCTGCCTGCTGCTGCAGATGCTGCTGGGCTGGATGGCTGATCAGGGCATTGTGCAGCGCATTCTGCGCACTTGGTTGTGCATGCACCCATCGTGTGTGCATCATATGTGTGCTGTGCTGCTGCCTGCTGCTGCCTGCTGCTGCAGCTGCTGGTGGGCTGGATGGCTGACCGGGGCATTGTGCAGCGCATCCTGCGCACCAACCTGCACCAGCGCCAGTACATGCAGGAGGTGCGTGTGTGGCTGCCCTGCAAGCAGCAGAGCACAGCAGCCGCAACAGCAGTAGCGTAGTAGGCATGCATTAGCGGGGCACAAGCAGCAGAGCACAGCAACCGTGAAAGCAGTGGCATAGTAGGCATATCTCAGAGCGCTGCAAGCAGCAGTGCCAAGTCCAGCAGCCGTGACAGCAGTCGGCATTCACATTCAGCACTTGTGCTATGATGCAAGGCTGTTGTGGGATACGATTGCCCCAGTGTTGCTGCGGCTGCTGCTGCTGCTCTCTTGGCTTGGCAGGGGTGCGATGTAGGCAGTACTGTGGTTCCGCAGGCTAGCACAGTGCAGATTTAGCGCAGTGTGCTTATCAGCAATATGTGCTGCCGTATGAGGTCAGGCAGCCAAGCACAGCTGCTGGTGTGGGCCAGGTGGTGCATTACCTGATGGTTGCTGCGCAGGGCAGCCGGCAGGCTGGTGCAGCTGCAACGGCGGACATGGACTGTTGCAGGCACCAGGCTCCTATGCAATGCTGCATGCTGTTGCACACTGCTGCTGCTGCACGCTGCTGCTGCTGCACGCTGCTGCACAGGTGCAAGGCATCATGGTCACGCTGACAACCAACCAGTCCCTGGCGCCGGAGCACCTGGACATGCTGTGGGCGGTGACGGAGAAGGTGAGGCGGCGGGCTTGTTGCCCGAGCACTTGTCAGCTCTTTTATTTCGTTGATAACCACCAGCGCACAACCAGCCCAAAAAGTCAAGTGGCTTCAGTGGCACTGCACCCAGTATGGCCTTGATTGCTAGTACCTGAACTTGTGCCTATATCACCTTGCAGAGGAAAACCTATGAGGCGGCCAAGATGCACATATATGACGTGCTAGTGACATCCCGTCATGCTTCGCGCCCAAACAGCTGCTGACCTCTTTCTGAACCTTTTTAAACGTGACATTCCTGTAGGAGGACACCTATCAGGCGGTCAAGGCGCACATGTTTGACCTGCTGTCGTAAAGTCAACGTGAGCCGTCATGCTCTGCCTTCATCCTCGCATCTCTGTGCTTGCAGGAGGACACGTACGAGGCGGTCAAGCAACACATGTTTGACCTGCTGGCCGAGATCGCGTCCCGCTTCTCGCGGAACCAGCTGGACATGCTCTTCGCCAAGCTGCAGGCCGCGCGGCAGCGCAGCACGCAGGACACGCAGCGGCTGCTGGGGCTGCTGCAGCACCTGGCAGCCAGCGATAAGGAGGTGCACATGTGTGAGAAGATTGGCGACATGGTGTGGGACCTCACGATGGGTGATGGCGTGCACCCGGACGTGGTGGGCGTGGGCGCACTGGCGAATGTGGTCAAGGCCTACAAGGGCCACTTGGAGGTGAGGAATATAATAGCAACTCCGACGGTAGCAGTAACCATAACAATAGCACAGCGCTGGAGGTGAGGGCGTGTGGTGGGCGTGGGCGCGCTGGCAAACATGGTCAAGGCCTACAAGGGTCACTTGGAGGTGAGCTTAAGATGTATGTAACAGTTTTGGTTTTGCTGCTACCATCTTGTTACCATAGCAAGAGTGATACGAATATGGTGGGTGGTCAGGTGAGGGTAGGTGGGCGCTGGCAGACGTGATCAAGGCCTACAAGGTTCACCTGGAGGTGAGGATATCATAACAGCAGCGAGAGCACCAATGAGTGTGATGTACTGTTGATGACACCGATGACAACAACAGAGCTGGTTTATGATGCAACAGCAACAGTGACGCTGTGTTTGTTGCACTGCCCACTGGCCCCGCCTGCCCTGCGTAACGTTCCCCCAGGTTGGCGAGGGCTTGACTATGTGGCGGAAATGATCAACAAGTGCGCCAAGCAGCTGCTGTCGACTGACATGTCTGTTACGCTGCTCCTGCCTGCCCCGCCTAACATACACCCAGTTTGGTGACGGTTTGAAATATATGGTGGAAATGATGAACAAGTGCGCCAAGCAGCTGCTGTCAACTGACATGTTTGCATGCTGCTCCTGCCTGCCCGGCGCAACAAACACCCAGTTTGGTGACGGCCTGGACTATGTGGTGGAAATGATCAACAAGTGCGCCAAGCAGCTGCTGGAGGGGGCTGGCGGGCAGGTGCCGCTGCTGCGCAGCATTCGGGAGCTGCTGCGGTGGCTGCCTGATGAACAGGTGTGTTATGCCAAGCAGGACCGCACTGACGCGTATCTGCCGTGTTTAGAGATTGAGTCCAGGGCAGCGAAGATGTGCAGCAGCTGTGCCCTGACTGGGGCATGCGTGACTTGACATGCCTTGCTGCACTGCAAAAGTTGACTTGCTGCGAGCACATGCTGCAGCCATATGCAGCCCGACGCTCTCTAGCACCCCGTTTTGCAAAGCGCACCATTCCCCTCCAGCATACCAAAACTGAAGTCCTACTTACACTGTTGGCAACTTTTTTCTGTGTTCATATCTGCAGGCGCTGAAGCTGAAGGGCCGCAAGCTGCCCACCATGCAGCGCGCAGTCGATGACCTGGACCAGCAGCACAGCCTCAGCGCAGTGCTGGTCAAACGGCTCTGCAGCAGCGTTGACCAGGCCCGAGCAGCACTCGCAGCAGCACGCGAAGCAGCAGCAGCAGCTCCTGCAAATGCTGCGG
The DNA here is from genome assembly GCA_004335835.1 of Scenedesmus sp. ARA3. Taxonomy (NCBI): domain Eukaryota; kingdom Viridiplantae; phylum Chlorophyta; class Chlorophyceae; order Sphaeropleales; family Scenedesmaceae; genus Scenedesmus; species Scenedesmus sp. ARA3. Next base: position 30,206 of record RWJK01000985.1, on the reverse strand, counting down.
CGCAGCAGCAGCCAGATGAAGAGGCGCTGCAGCTGGCAGCGATGGAGTCTTTGCGGCAGGGGGCTTGGAGCTACAGCGAGGTGTTGCGGGAGCACCTGCTGACGCTGCGCTACCTGTCGCTGCACAGCAACAGCTACTTTGATGGCCGGCTGGCGGAGCGGCTGTGGGACACGTTGATGGTGGACCCACCCTGCAGGGAGGACGCGCTGCCCGCAACACAGGTGCGCGTGGAGATAACTCGACACTGAATGTTGTTTTTCCTTTTGTGCGTTTTGTCTATCTATGCACTTCTTCTCTAGAGTGTTATTTATTGTCAAATACTTACCAAGATCATCGTCATAGTGCCTTAGTTGTTATTTATAATGGCCGGCTGGCTGAGCGGCTGTGGGACACGCTGGTGGTGGATCCACCCTGCAGGCAGGACGCGCTGCCCGCAACACAGGTGCGCCTAGACTATATTGGGTTATATCCCAACAAATGTGATATTATCATAGTAACACATGATCATGGTCAGGCGGAGCGGCTGTGGGACCTGTGATGGTGGACCCGCCATGCAGGGAGGACGCGCTGCCTGCAACACAGGTACGCGAGGATTTGAGGAAGTCTGCTGAAGTCTTGGGAAGATGGGCAGTCGCGTCTGGGGCGCGTCAGCGCCAAGTGGAGTTTAAGCCGTCCACATTTGTCGAACCCACATTGGTTTTAATGATAGTACGCCATACAGACGGCGCAGATTGTGAAAGTAGATATCACCATCTGTGCCGTCTGTATGGCGTTTCTGGGCGTTTGTCAAGGCAGGCAGGCTTCCAGGCCCACCCGGGCGCCACGGGCTTTTCGAGCCGTTCAATCAGACAACATCCAAATGTGATGCTGTAAGTTGTTATTTTTCGTCTGCAGGCGTTCTTCAAGGCGGGCTTTCAGGGCACCCCTGGCTCCACGGAGCTGTTTGAGCCGGCCACACAAGATTACACAAGCCATGAACATCATCACTAACATGGTTGTGTGTGTTATGCTGCGTGTATGGTCTTGCAGGCGTTCTTCAAGGCGGGCTCTCAGGGCGCCCCTGGCCTCACCGAGCTGTTTGAGCCGTATATGAACACAACAGCCGAAAGTTATGCTCTTGTTTATGCTTGTGTGCGCTGCCCTGCAGGCGTTCTTCAAGGCGGGCTTCCAGTGCGCGCCTGGCTCCACGGAGCTCTTCGAGCCGTCGACGCAAACCATAGCAACAAGCCATGAACATCATCACTAACTGTGTGTTGTACTGCGGCTGTGTGCGCAGGCGTTCTTCAAGGCGGGCTTCCAGGGCGCCCCGGGATCCACGGAGCTCTTTGAGCCGTCCACGCAGACGGCGCTGCTGGAGAGCCACATGGTGCGCCAGGACGCGGCCAAGCTCAGCTACATGGCGGCGCGGCTCTTCGTGGACATCTTCCAGCAGGTGAGGCGTCTTTTCTTTGCAGGTTGTTATGTAACCTTTTTTAAGTTTGAAGTGCAAGTGGTGTCGCAGTGGACGCGGCCAAGCTGAGCGACATGGCGGCGCGCCTCTTCGTGGACATCTTCCAGCAGGTGAGGCGTCTTTTCTTTGTTGGAACATATGTAACTTTCATCCCTAAGCAGGCCTAAGTGTGAAGTTTTATTGGTGTGTCAGTGGGCGCGGCCAAGCTGCGCTGCTCTTTGTGGACATCTTCCAGCAGGTGAGCCGTCTATTTAGATGTTTGTCAGCCATGCAAGTCAAGCGGTGTATTTCTTGGTGTATCAGTGGACGCAGCAAAGCTGAAGAGCTACTTGGCGGCGTAGCTCTTTGTGACTGTCTTTCAACAGGTGTGAGGACGTTCACATAGTCAAGTTTCACATGCTGACAATGCCCTGTTGCCTCTTGTTGTTCTTTTGCCTGCTGTCTCATCATTGTCTTGTTGACAAGCAAGCCATCGCATGCTGGCACACCCTGTGAAGGTCAACCTGGAGTTCAAGGGACTGTGCCTGCCGACAATGCAGCCATTGCATCCTGTTGATGTCCCATGCTGCTGCTACTGCTGCTGCTGCTGCTCCTGCTGCTGCTGCCGCCGCTACTGCTGCTGCTGCTGCTGCTGCATTGTACTGCGCAGGTCAACCTGGAGTCGAAGGCGCTGGGCCTGCCAAGAATGCAGCCATTCATCCTGTTGATGTCCCATGCTGCTCTTCCTCATGCTGCTGCGCCTGCTACTGCTGCTGCCGCCGCATGACACTGCGCAGGTCAACCTGGAGTCCAAGGCGCTGGTCCTGCCGACAATGCAGCTATTGCATCCAAAGAAATCTAATGCTGCTGCCACTGCTGCTGCTGCTGCCGCCGCATGACACTGCGCAGGTCAACCTGGAGTCCAAGGCACTGTGCCGGCCGACAATGCAGCTATTGCATCCAAAGAAATCCAATGCTGCTGCCACTGCTGCTGCTGCTGCTGCCGCCCATGCCACTGTGCAGGTCAACCTGGAGTCCAATGCGCTGGGCCTGCCATGCATCCTGCTGATATCTCATTCTGCTGCTGCTGCTGCTGCCGCCGCTGCCGCTGCTGCTACTGCTGCGTTGCATTGTGCAGGTCAACCTGGAGTCGAAGGCGCTGGGCCTGCCGCAGGCTAAAGCCAAGGGCACCTTCGTGCAGGCGCAGCGCCTGGCTGACATCAAGGGTGAGATGCTGGCAATTTGTTGCTTCGAGTGCAGAGAACATACACAACACCACACTTGCAGCCAGCCGCACAACAGCACGCGTGCATGTAGGCTTGACAAGTGTGCGTAGATTCGCATGGCGGTTCTGTGGCCTTGTGCAGCTTGCGTGATGCGACGCTGCATCGGTGCGAGCTTTTGGGGGTCTTGCCATATCATGTCTCTGACACGACAGAGTGGACACATGCAGCTGCAGCCCACGCAGATGGTCAGGAGACTTGGAACGAGAGGTCTTCTGCCGCAGCTTTGCTTAAATGTGCAGTTTCGCATCCAATGCGGTCCGTGAGGACTCGGCGGATGTGTACATGCGTTCTTATACATGTGTAACTGTGCGTACCTCTGATGACGAAGTCGATCCAGGCTTTCCATGTAACCCCACCAACCCACAAAAACAACCCTAAATTTTGTGCCTATTTTCGCCCTACCGCAGGCCTGGACTTCATCTGGCGCGTGTACCTGAGCAACCCTGACGACCGCATCGCTGGCACCATGCGCAACCAGCTGCTGTGGCTCTACCACTGCAGCAGCCTGCAGGTCAAGTCCGCCAGCTACAAGCGGGCGCTTATAGAGTGAGTGGCTGGCTTGATCAGGCAGCCGGGTAATCATGCTGCCTTTTATGCATTGTAAACATTATAGCAATCTGGGGTCGTCCGCTTCATTCTGCATCTCATGGCAGTGGCTGGGCACCAGGATTCGAGGTTGATGGCGCGCAATGCGCGTTCAATTGGTTATGCAAAGGGATTGGCGTCCCCAGGTGGATTGCCAATGGCAAGCCACCTCTTGGATGATAACATCAATTTGACAATGCAGCATGGCTGCTGGCGCTGTGCCCATGTCTCTGTTGATATGCCGTCCTCCTGCTGTAACCTCCGTGTATGCGCTGTTTATCAACGGGCGTGTGGCTGCTACTGCTGCTGCAGGCGCATCGTGGCAGCAATGCACGAGGCTGCGCTACGCGGGCCTGAGCCGGCCGCCATCGAGGCTGCTGGCAGGGCTGTGTCGCGCTGCCTGACGCTGGCCCTGGAGGCCATAGGCTTCAAAGAGGTGCGCTGGTGTCCTATCACACATGTTTGCCTGTCCTACCCCTTGCCTTGTGGAAATGCCGCTGCGCCAGCAATTTGTGGACAGCCTGGAGGGCTGTTAGGGCCTGGCTGATACTGCCAAAGTTGGTCTCGCCTGGCCAGCCACACACCTGCGATTCTCACACATTCCCTGCCTCTTGCCTGCCATCTTCCGTCTGCTTTCTGGTGTGGTAGATGACCAAACATCCGTTTTTTACAGCATATTGTCTTGATTTACATGCAGATGGCCACAATGCTGCCGGTGCCTGCGCACCGCCTGGCCTGGCGCGGCACGCCCTGGGCGCTGGACGTGTCCCGTGACGCCCCTCCCCCCTACATACAACCTTGCTTCCTTCGCGTGCTTTTACCTCGCCGCCATCCAGCGTTCAAATGCTTCTTTTGTGTATCCATCCATGTGTACTGTTGTCTGCGTACATGCAGATGGCCACGATGCCCCCTGTGCCTGCGCACCGCCTGGCCTGGCGCGGCACGCCCTGGGCGCTGGACGTGTCGCGTGACGGCGCCAGCCGGCTGCGCCTGGCCAGCCACAGCAACGAGTACGTGGGGCTGCTGCGGCAGCGCATGGCGCGGCAGGTCGGCTGCAGCATGCAGCACGTGCGCATGTTCTGCTTCGGTGAGTCGGGGTCAGCAGCAGCAGCAGCAGCAGCAGCAGCAGCGGGCATAGGGGGTGAATGGCGGCTGGCGCGGCAGGTCGGCTGCAGCATGCAGCACGTGTGCATGTTCTGCTTTGGTGAGTGGAAGTGGGGGAGGAAGGGCAGCAGTATGCTTAGGGGATAGCGCCGGGTGCAGCAGATCGTCGCAGCATGCGGCACGTGCGCATGTTCTGCTTTGGTGAGTGGAAGTGCGGGAGGAAAGGCAGCAGTATCCTTAGGGGGCAGCGCCGGTGCAGCAGATCTGCAGCAGCATGCAGCACGTGCGCATGTTCTGCTTCGGTGAGTGGAAGTGTGCAAGGAAGGAGGGAAGGGTCTTCTATGACATCTGTGTAGTATCTTTTCAAAACCTCTGTCACTTGTTGCTTTGTGGATGTCTGCAGACCACGAATTCAGCAACGATGCGCGCACGCTGGAGCTGCCGCTGTGGGACAGCAACCACTATGCTTCCAGCAGTCTTCTATGACATCTATATATTCTTTATTCACAACTCCTGTTGTTTGTTGCCTTCTGGATGTTTGCAGGCCACGAGCTCAGCAACGACGCGCGCACGCTGGAGCTGCCGCTGTGGGACAGCAAGCACCGCAGCATCGGCACCGCCACCAACCGCGCAGTGGTGACGGCAGTGGTCAGCCCAGAGCCAAATGCGTACAGCCTAGCACCGGCAGAGTTCCGGAGTGTGTACGAGCAAGTCAGTATGTCGTGGATGCTGGCGCAGGCGGTGAGTTTGACAGAGCAGTGTGAACTGAACTGAACTTGCGCACAAGGGCAGCACTGCAAGCAGCCAGCATGTACCTGCTGTGATATCCCTGCCTCTGATGCCTGCTGCTGTGCTGTGTCGCTCTCAGGAGGGTGCGTACCCGCTGCTGCTGCAGCTCATCAACAGCCCTGGCAGCTCACTGCATACAGAACACCCTGCCTTAGGATTTCTCTGCCGTCTGCTGTTCTGTGCTGCTGCAGGAGGGCGCGTACCCGCTGCTATTGCAGCTCATTGACGGCCCTGGCAGCTTACTGCATGTGACCTGAAACCGTCCCTTGATCTCATGTTCTGCTGCTGTTCTGTGCTCCTGCGGGATGGCGCATACCCGCTGCTGCTGCAGCTCATCGACAGTCCTGGCAGTTCATTTGGCACTGAGCTCACCTCAATGGCTCTAGAGCTGCTGTCTTCTGCTGCGCTGCTTTGTAAGCGCTTGCAGGAACGCACCTACCGGTTGCTGCTGCAGCTCATTGGCTGTGAAAACCGCGTCATCCAGCCTGCTGCCCTGCACCTGACGCCAGCTGCTGTGCTGTGCTGTGTGTCTGCTCTTGCAGGATGGCGCGTACCCGCTGCTGCTGCAGCTCATCGACAGCCCTGGCAGCTCATTCAGCTCTGAGCTCACCTCTATGGCCCTAGAGCTGCTGTCGCTGATGCCAACTTACCCAGCGCTCACACAGCGGCTGGCAGCAGCACTGGACGGCCCTGACAAGCAGCAGCAGCTGGCAGCAGCACTTGACGCCGGCAGCAGCAGCATGGAAGAGGACGCTGCTGCTGCTGCTGCGGACTCAGCAGCAGCGGATGCGGCATCGGCGCCGCACCAGACGCTGTACGCGCTGCAGGCGCTGTGCTCCCTGCTGTTTCCGACGTTTGATGAGTCGCTGTTCCTGCAGGAATCGCCGGATGCTGAGGCAACTGCAGAGGCGCCAGATGCGGAAGCAAGTCCTACAGCAGACGACGCGCTCGCAGAGGAAAAGGCGGCAGCGCAGGCAGCGTTTGCAGCGGCGCAGCAGCGGCAGCAGCACCGGGAGCTGCAGCAGCAGGAGTTCCTGCAGAGTAGGGGGCTGGAAGTGGTACTGGCTGCTGCCCGCAAAGCAGCATGCGGCTGCAGCAGCGACTTGAAGCTGCGGCGGCAGCTGTCAGAGCTGCTTGTGATGCTGCTGCACAACCTAGTAGATGCAGCACACGCATGGAGCCAAGCGCAAGCTGCAGGGCCAGCGAATGCCGCAGCAGCAGAAGTAATGAGTGGCGCAGAGAGCGGCGCGGGCGCGGCAGCAGCGGTGGCAGCAGCGCCGGGTGATAGCGGGGTTGCTGCTATGACAGGAATGCAGCAGCAGGGTGATGAGGGAGGCAGCAGCGCCGGGTGTGGCACTAATAATGATGTACAACAGCCGAGCAGTGCAATGACGGAGCAGCAGCAGCAGCAGCAGCAGCCAGGCAGCCCTTCTATGGAGGATGCTTTGAGCTCACCACAGCCCGGCAATGGGCATCAGCAGCAGCAGCAGCAAAAGCAGAAGCAGCAGCGGCAGCGAGGCGGGGACTTGCCGCCGCTGCCGCCCTCTGCTGCTGCTGCTGCTGCTGCCTCGCAGGGCAGCGTCGGCTTGCCAGCTGCTGCTGGGCACGCAGCAGCAGCAACAGCAGCAGCGCAGAGCTTTGCGGCAGTGTTTGGCTGCAGCTCGTTCAAGCTCATGGCAGATACGCTGCTGCAGGTTGCAGTGGATACCAGCCAGCTGTATGGCGCGGGCAGCAGCAGCAGCAGCGGCAGCAGCAGCAGCACTTCGTCAGATGACGACTCATCGGACGATCACGCAGCGGACAAAGATGTCATGGTAGTCAAGGATGCGCTGCAGCTGCTGCTGCGGCTGTTAGAGCAGCAGCCTGCACTGGTGCAGGCGCTGCTGTTAGACGTTGACCAGAGTCCGTTGATCAGCGTTGTGCTGGTCAATCCACATCATGCGGCGCTGCGCAGGCAAGCAGCAGAGCTTTTGGAGAGGTTAGTCAGCAGCGAGACGCACCCCAGGCTGCTGCCGTGGCTGCTGCAGCAGCTGGCAGCAGCACGGGCAGTGGCTCAAGCCCTCCCTGGCAGCAGCGAGGAGTTTTATGAGCTGCTTGCAGCCATGGTTGCACGCGTGGGCAAAGCCTGGGGTGCATTGCCGCAGCAGCTGTATGCTGTAGCCACACAAATGCTTGATGATGAGGTGGCAGCGCTGCGGGCAGCAGCAGCAGCGCCCGCGCCGGCGGCTGCGGCGATCGGTGCCGGCAGCAGCAGCAGCAGCAGTGCGGCAGCAGCATGCATGCTGCTGCAGGGGCGGCTGCAGCTAGTGCTGGCGCTGGTTCGAACCTTGGACCGGCGGGGCGTCGGCAGCGACAGCCAAGGCGGCCTGATCCGGCTGCTGCTGCAGGAGTTCCTGTTTCCTGAGGCAGTGCAGCAGCTGGCGGCTGCCGCGGGTCGTTTAGACCTGCAGAGCTGCGCCGCAAAGATCGAGCCGCGCTGCGCAACGCCGAGCTGCCGGAAAGCAGCGCTCGAGCTGCTGTCTGAGCTCATGGGGGACTCCCCCAGCAGCTTAGAAGAGGGTGTGGCGCTGCTGATCGACCTGCATTATCAGCAGCAGACACTGCGTGGCTGGAATATGTCGCCACGCCCGCTGCGGGCGCCGGGGCAGTACATGGGCTTGAAGAATGGCGGCGCCACGTGCTACATGAATGCGGTGTTCCAGCAGCTGTTCATGCAGCCAGCCATTCGCGCGGGCGTGCTGGGCGCGGCCGCGGTGGAGCCCAGCGAAGCGCCAGACAGCGTTTTTGCGCAGCTGCAGGTGAGGCGGCTGGTGCATGTGCTTGCTCTCCTGTGTGTGTCATGGGGTGTGGGGGCCAGGGCCAATGGTTGCAGGTCGTTGCAGCTGCTGCACTGTGTTAGCAGACGTTCGAGCAGCCGGCCATTCGCGAGGGCATGCTGGGCGCGGCTGCGGTGGAGCCTGGCGAGGCGCCTGACAGCGTGTTTGCGCAGCTGCAGGTGAGGCGGCTGGTGCATGTGCTTGCTCTCCTGTGTGTGTCATGGGGTGTGGGGGCCAGGGCCAATGGTTGCAGGTCGTTGCAGCTGCTGCACTGTGTTAGCAGACGTTCGAGCAGCCGGCCATTCGCGAGGGCATGCTGGGCGCGGCTGCGGTGGAGCCTGGCGAGGCGCCTGACAGCGTGTTTGCGCAGCTGCAGGTGAGGCTGGGGTGGGACTATGGTGCTGTACTGTTGCTGCGTGACTGCAATGCGTTTATGTACTGCCAGTATGTACTGCCTGATTGTACTGCCTGTTTACTGCTCTGTCTGACTGTACTGTCTTGCTCTGCTGCAGAGTATGTTTGCGATGATGGCGCTGGGGCGCAGCACCTTCTTCATCCCTCGTGACTTCTGGGGCGCGTTTAAGGACTATGACGGCTCGCCCATTGATGTGAAAGAGCACCAGGACGCCTACGAGTTCTTCACGCGGCTGCAGGTGCGGTGCAATATGTTATGTTGTTATGTGATTTGCTGTCTTGTACGGTCATTGGTGCTTATAAGCACCAGGCGCGTATGTATTCTGTGCGCGTTTGGATTTGACACAAAGGAGCCCTACACCAGCTTCTACATGCCACTCTTTACTGCATCATGCAGCATCCACCGCACCCATCTTATGCTTTTTAACTATGCCATTGCTCTTTCTCTGCCCGCAGGACGGTGTGGACCAGCACTTAATTGCCGCGGGGCAGCCGCCGGCCATCGCTGCCGTGATGGGTGGGCGCTTCGTGCAGCAGATCATCTGCACGGGCCAGCCCTTCAGCAGCGAGCGTGTGGAGGAGTTCTACCAGATCAGCGTTGACGTGAAGGGCATGGGCAGCTTGGGGCGCAGCCTGGACGACTATGTCAAGGTGTGTCTTATAACATTATGGTTGTAACAACGGCTGTAACAGCCATAATTGATCACATCACAAAAGTAACCGTAGCAAGAGGGCGAGCAGGCCGACACTGCCAGCATTTGCGAAGAGCTGGGGCGGCGTGTGCCTGCGTAAGCTGCCTACACCACAACATGTGTCATATTGTCACTGTCATTATTATGTCACATGTTAACTTTTCTGCCGCACGACAGGATGAGCTCATGGACGTCAACGACACCACCTTCTGCAAAGAGCTGGGGCGGCGCGCACTAGCTTAATCTGCCGACAACACAATCACATGTTACATCGTCATCATTGTTGTTATTTCATATGTTTTGATTTTACGCTGCATCGCAGGGCGAGCTCATGGAGGGCGACAACGCCTATTTCTGTGAGGAGCTGGGGCGGCGCGTGCCTGCTGTGAAGCGCTCCGCCATCAAGGCGCTGCCGCAGCTGCTGTGCATCCACCTGAAGCGCTTCGAGTTCGACTACCACAACCAGACGCGCTACAAGGTGGGGGTTTTGGGATGCTGTCTGGGCTAGGTTTAGGGGTGCGCATTGAGTCAGGTTGTGCAGTTATGCTGTGCATCCACCTGAAGCGCTTCGAGTTCAACCACCACAACCAGGCACGCTACATACAAGGTGGGGTTTTGACGCGCTTCAAGACTCAAGTTGGTCCAGGTGCAGCAGCAGTGATCGTGTGCAGTGATGATGTGCATCCACCTGATGAGCTTTGAAGTTGCGTACCTCAGCCAGACGAGTTACAAGGTGGGTTTTTTGCCAGGTAATATGGGGTGCGTTTGTTGCAGGGACTGTGATGCTGACAATTTTGCCTCCTGCTGCTGCTGCTGCTGCAGGTGCGGGACCGTTTTGAGTTCCCACTTGAGATCGACATGTACAAGTACACCGCAGACGGCCTGGCAGCAGCAGACGCACAGCAGAAGGCAGCCGAGCAGCAGCAGGACGAGCAGCAGCAGCAGCAGCGGCAGCTAGATCGGCAGGGCAGCGAGGCTTCGGAGCAGCAGGATGGTGGCGGCACCACCAGCAGTGGAGGCGGCGGTGGGCGGCTGCCGCGGCAGCTGAGTGATGCTGTGTCTGGCAAGCCTGCTGCTGCTGCTTCTGGCAGCAGCAGCGGCGGCAGCAGCAGCAATGAGTTCATGTATGACCTCATGGGCGTTGTGGTGCACTCTGGCTCTGCATTCACGGGTCACTACTACTCATACATCAAGGAGCGGCGCCAAGCAGCAGCAGCTGGTGGCAGCAGCAAGGGCGCCGCCAGCAGCAGCAGCAGCAGCGGCGGCAGGTGGTATGCTTTTGATGACAAGTCAGTGACGCCGTGGGACATAAAAGAGCTGGAGCTGGAGTGCTTTGGTGGCAAGCCTAGCCAGGACTTTGACTCCCGCGGCAGTAGGCCTGTGAGGAACGAGTATGAGCGCGCACACAGCGCCTACATGCTGTTCTACGAGCGCCGGCAGCAGCAGCAGCCGCAGACAGCAGCAGCAGCAGGAGATGCTGCTGCTGCGGAGCAGCAGCAGGGGGATGGGGATGTGGCTATGGCACCTGCCAGCCCCAGCAGCAGCAGAACTATCACTGCTGCTGCTGCTGCTGGTGGTGGTGGTGAGGCGGATGCTGCAGATGCAGATGCTGCGAGCGGCGACGTCAGCATCCCTTACAACATGCCGCTTCGGCTGTACAAGTCAGTAATGGAGCACAACATCAGCCTGATGTGGCAGCAGCACGTGCTGGATAAGGACTACTTCAGGTTTGTAAGGCAGCTGGTGGACAGCAGGGGAGACCTGGGGCAGCTGAGCAGCCGCAAGTCAAGAAGGCGCGACGGCAGCGTCAGCACACCAGCAGCAGCAGCAGCAGCAACAGGCGGCGGAGGCTCCGGCAGCAGCAGCCGCATCGTCAGCAGTATGAGCTGCGACGTGCCAGCTGCCGGCACAGCGGCAGCCGCCAAGCAGCAGCAACCGCAGATCATTGTCGATGCGGCAGACGCATCCACTGCAGCAGCTGCTGGCGCGACAAGCCCCTGCCCTATGGCCATCTCTCCAGCACTGGCAGCAGCGCCAGCAGCAGCAGCAGCCATCCACAGCAGCAGCAATGGCCTCATGCTCAGCCCTCCTTCAGAGCCGCAGGCCTCCCCAGGCCCCAGCAGCAGGCGGGGTGAGGAGGCTGATGCAGTAGCGCAGGCTCTGCTACGGCTAGGGGTGCTATTCCAGTTCCAGGTGGCACTGCGGGCCAGTGACGTGCTGCGCAGCGAGAGCCACGTGTGGAGCGAGGCGCTGACGAGCCTGATGGGGTCCGGACCCAGCAGCAGCAGCTGCATGCAGGTGCGGTTACACTGTTACTGTGCTGTGTGGATGTGGTTGGGCTGTGTGTTGGTTGCTGATGCTTGCTGGCTGATGTTGCTGATGTGGCATGCTGGCGCCTGCGCTGCCACGTGTGGAGCGAGGCGCTGACGAGCCTGATGGGGTCCGGACCCAGCAGCAGCAGCTGCATGCAGGTGCGATTACATTGTTGTTGCGCGGTGTGGATGTGGTTGGGCTGTGTGTTGGTTGCAGGTTATTGCTGGCTGATGTTAGTTGATGATGCGTGTGGCTCCGGCATTGCCACGTGTGGAGTGAGGCGCTGGGCAGTTTGATGGGATCTGGATCCAGCAGCAACAGCTGCATGCAGGTGCGGCTGCAATTGTGCGGGAAGATCTGACAGGCGGTCTGCTGCGTGGTTTTTTTGGGACTCCTGCTGCTGCTTTCCAAAGCAGACTTGCTGTTGCAGCTGAGATGCCCATCACACCAACCCTTGTGTACACGCTTCTGTGTGCATTGCAGCTGTTCCTGGAGCTCACGGTTCCTCGTTGATGCACACCAACACACAGTCACTGGCTGACAGCTGTTGCACCCCTGCTGCTGCTGCTGATGCTGATGATGCTGCTGCTTGCCCCAATCGCAGCTGTTCCTCAAGCTCGCGGTCAACCACCCGGACTGGCTGCAGCTGTTCCTGGTCGATGCAGACCAACACACAGTCACTGGCTGACAGCGTCTGCACCCCTGCTGCTGCTGCTGCTGCTGCTGCTGCTGCCGGCTCACTGCATTGCAGCTGTTCCTGGAGCTCGCGTTGAACCACCCCGACTGGCTGCAGCTGTTCCTGGTTGATGCACACCAACACACAGTCACTGGCTAACAGCCGTTGCACCCCTGCTGCTGCTGCTGCTGCTGCCGGCTCACTGCATTGCAGCTGTTCCTGGAGCTCGCGGTCAACCACCCCGACTGGCTGCAGCTGTTCCTTGTCGATGCAGACAACGAGCGCGTGCCGCTGGCCCCGAGGAACTGGGCAGTGAGCACGCTCGGCTGGCTGCTAGATGCAGCAGGCAAGCGCTGCGCGAAGCAACTGGCAGACTATGTGGCGCAGATGCTGCGCCTGGGAAGCATCTTTGGCGGCGCAGGGGCTGCAGGGAGTGCGGCGAGCTCTCAGCAGCAGCAGCTGCCGGCGGCTGCGTGGGCGGATGCGGCGCAGGCGCTGCGGGCGCAGCAGCCGCCGCTGGCGCAAGCCGTGATGGCTTTTGTGGAGCGGGTAGCAGAGCTGATCCGAGACTGCGTGCCTACGAAGCACCAGGCCAGCAGCAGCAGCGCTGGCGGCGGCAGTGCAGCAGGGGGCGGCAGCAATGGCAATGGACTGCCGGAGGTGCCGGAGATACCCGCTGATGCGGCACGGGTGCTGCTGCGGTATGCGCAGCTGGGGCCGTGGGCTGCTGCACACTTGATGCAGGTGCGGGTGTGTGGGTGGCTGGGTGGGTGGGT
>RWJK01000985.1:3951-17141 GCA_004335835.1 Scenedesmus sp. ARA3 | reverse complement strand
GGGGGGGGTGCTTGGCTGTTGACAGATAGTTTGCACGAGATTGCATTGTACATGTAAGCAGTGGGTTTGCTGTGTATGTGTGTGTGTGATTTGCTGGCAGCCTGCCAGCAGCGCCTGCACTGCTGCGTTGATGTTGTGCTGCAGCTTTGCGCACAGGTATGTTGGATCTGTGGTTTGATGGAACAGTTGCGGATGTGCAGAACTGTGCAGAGGGTGGTGCTGCTGCAGCGCTCAGTTTGATGGCCTGCCGTGACGAGCCATGACGGCTGCACTCACAACATATCCCCGCTGCAGCTGCTGCAGGTTGTGCAAGACACTGCGGACATTCTGGCAGCGTTCATGACAGTTGTTTGCCTTTGTAACAGCAGCAGAGCTTGATGGGCAGCTGCTGCTGGAAGTTGTCTTGCTCTGCTGCTGCTGCTGCTGCCGCCCCTACTAATGTATGTCCTCCTGCTGCCCCCTGCGGCCTCAGTTGCAACCGCAACCTCTGCCACCACACGTACACCCTGGCCTGACAATCTGGCACTTTCGTTGCTGCTGCTGCTGCCACTATCCTGCTGCAGGTGCTGCAGGTGGTGCCAGACGTTGCGGACATCCTGGCAGCATTCGTGGCAGCAGCAGAGCTTGATGAGGATATGCTTCTGGAGGATGTCTTTTGCTCTGCTACTGCTGCTGCTGTTCCTTCTGATTTCTGTATGCCTGCTGCCCTGCAGCCTCAGGCTCCATCCCCTGCAACCACATGTTCACGCTGGCCTGACGATCTGACTCTTTTCTTGCTGCTGATGCTGCCGCCATCCTGCTGCAGGTGCTGCAGGTGGTGCCGGACGTTGCGGACATCCTGGCAGCATTCGTGGCAGCAGCAGAGCCCGACGAGGAGATGCTGCTGGAAGATGTAGCACCCCTCTATGAGCTGCTGGCTGAGCTCGTGAGGCATGCCACAAACCTGCCGCAGCTGGCAGCAGAGGCCGACGGCAGGCCGCTGCCCCTGCCTGTGCAGCCGCAAAGCAGTGAGGCGGGCGTCAATGATGTGCTGCTGCCGCCGCTACGCAACCCGTACCTGCGGTCAGCTGCAAGCAGCGCAAATGCCGCAGACGCGGCAGCTGCAGGCAGCACCGCAAGCGCAGCGGCAGCAGCAGCGGCAGCAGTGGTGCAGCTGGGGCAGCCGCTGACGCTGCCGCAGCAGGCGTATAAGGCGCTGCTGCAGCCGCCACTGCTGCGCGGGCTCGCATGTGTTGCGGCTGCGCCCTCTCCGGGCACGCTGGCGCTGGCTGGCCTGCTATCCTGGAACTGCTGTAAGGTCAGTGAGGTCGTGATTCGCGCTGCTGGCACTGCTCTGTGCAAGTCGCTGCACTCCCACCCTGCGGCCCAAGATCAAGGCGGCGCAAATGTGCGCATGGTGGAAGCGATGCGCAAGCATTTGGCGCTGATGGTGCTGCAGCCGGACTCGTTTGCGAAGGACCGCTGCGCGTTCCTGCTCACGGGCTCGTACGCATCTGCAGCAGCAGCAGCAGCGTGCAGCAGCGGCGGCGGCGGCATCGACGGCAGCAGCAGCAGCAGCGTGGGCGCAGCAGCGCCGGGGATTGCAGTGTGGGTCGAGGCGGTCTCCTGGCCGTGTGTGGGCGTTTTCAAATTCCTGGGCGGCTTTTTCGAAGATCTGCGGGGGTGGCAGGGGCCTCAGGATGCTGTGATAATTTCAAAGCATCTGGCGCGTGCTGTTTTTGATACCGGGTACATATATGAGGCTGGTGTGAAGCTGGTGGGTGCGCTGAAGGGCTCAGGGGAGTATGCAGAGGTGTTGGGAGCTGTGCAGGTGGTGCTGGCAGAGGCGCAGGCGGCAGCCAAGGAGCGGCAAGCAGTAGTAGCAGCAGCGGCAGCGGCGGCGGCTGGCAGCAGTGGTGTTACGGGGGTCGGTGGGGGGAGTGTGGCTGCGGTCGCTGCTGCTGCTGCTGGTGGCTCTGGTTCAGGCGGGGCTGGGGGCGCAGTCTCTCAGTGATGTGGCTGCATGCAGTGGCATGCAGAGGCAGCGGTGGCTGCCAGCAGTGTAGCAGGGTGCCCAATGCCATTGTGTTGTTGCCAAATCGTGGCAGCAGTGGCATGCCCTGGTATGCAGTGGCATGCAGTGGCTGCAAGCAGTGTAGCAGGGTGCCCAATACATCATCATGGTCATTTTATTGCCCTTGACAGCACCACCACTGCCCTGGCAGCAGCATGATTGCTTGGTCCTGTGCATTTTGTGTAGCTCCCGGCTGTGTGGTAGGACTCTGTTTCTTTTCCGTCCTGGCAGCATGGCAACCGTTGCAACATGTCGGCCGCCAGCTTGTGCTGAATCAACATAATGCATACTGTGCATTGTAAGAATACGTGTGAATGTGATGTGATGTGTGTGTGTTTTGCTCCCCCTCTGGGGGCATCTGCTGCTGAATATCTTTGTCGGGGCTGTAGGCCACGCAGCGGCTGCCGGGGCTGTTGGCCACGCAGCGGCTGTGCTGGCGCGAGCTTCCGACTGCGCAGCGGTTTGTCGAGCAGGGCTGGCAAGCTATGTGCAGAGACAGGGGACACGTCGATTATGTGTGCATGCTGCGTACCTCCCGTCGCTTTTGCGAGTCAGCTGTGGCAGTGCAGCAGATGTGAGGCGCGTGCATAGTCCGGTTCAGGGATCGTGTGAACCTTGGAGCATCAGGTTGTGGTGGATGGCCAGCGTAGCTAGGGAGGGTGCTGCATGTGAATAGGGATATATGAAGGGGGAGATGTAAGGGCCAGGCTTGCTGCTGCTTGTAGCTGTATCCAATCACGTACATATGCTGGTCGCTGTGTGTACAGGGCAGCCAATGCTGTTCATGTGTGGTCATATAACCACGCTATGTGGTGGCTGATTGACTAGTTTTAGGCTCAAAGATCAATTACAAAAGGTATCAATTCTATCTGCTATGCATGCTGCTGGTGTGGGTGCAGTGCCCAGCAGCTGCTAGGACGACTTGGAGCTGTGTTGAGTGCGTGGTGATCTGGACCTGTAGATAGATGCATAGCAGTACTGATGGGCTCTAGGTGTGGGTGTCTGCCAGGAGGGCACCCCGGCAGATGCGCAGGCCGTAGGGGGAGCTTGCATGACTTGCTGCTAGGCTGTGACGCTGCTGCAATGCCGCTGCAACTGCAGTCTGTTTTGACACGCACGCAAAGGTATACCTGCCACATTTGATCCCCATGGTTACGGGGTGTGTCAGCTTCTGCCGCCGCACAGGTTGGGTCACTGATCAAACGTTTTGCTCCTGATGTTCTGTGTGGCATGGTAGGCAGTGATCCAATCATTGGAGCTGCAGGATGCAGCTGGCCAAATGCGCCTCACTCTGCTTTTGCGTGCTTTTATAACTCTTGACTCTGCTCACACCTGGCATGGTTTACAGTGAATGGCACGCAGCACATGTACTGTGCGCTGAGGCGTGGTCTGCCAGCCAGTGAGAAGCAGAGGCGTCCTTTGTTGGTGAGATCCTTCCAACACTCAATAAAGCATACTGCAATCCTTGAGACACTGTGCTTGTGGTGTTTCCCTTTGTTACACGCATATGCAGTCGCTGCTGGCCATGAAGAGCAGCATTGCGGTGCTGAAGGACAAACAACCCCAGCAACACGCGTCAAACGCCCGAATGTTGCAAATACCGCTCTCCACGCATGCACGGCTGATCCAATGTGAGTCAATAGCCGCAGAACTGCCTGAACAAGCCCAATGTGTGGGCCCTCCGAGTGTTGGGCCAACACACGTGCTTGACTACAAGCAGCGCTGCTAGCACATGCACATGCAGCAGTGCACGTGTCTGTGCAAGCCGCTGCAGCATGCTGCACCCACTCATTTGGCATAGCTGTCTCAACTGACACCACCTCGGCACACTGGCTAGCTGTAAGTATCTTCAGCAGTTCTGTCAGTATCAAATGTCGCGCAAAAGATGTTTTGGCTCCTGCCTGGCAGTGCAGAGCTTATGATTCTAATCAGGCATGCTCTAAACTGCCGCATGCAATGCGACAAAGCCTTTGAGCATGCCAGCCGCCAACCAACCAGGGCATGCTCGTTGCGCATCTCAGCGCGAGCAGCAAGCCGCCGCCACCACACAGTGCCACATTCTGCCAAAACCAAAGCTGCCAGGGGGCAGGCTATCACATAAACAAAGACCAGAAGCTGCGAAGGAGCAGCACCAGCTTACAAGGTGGGGCACACAAGGTGGGGCACACCTGCTCATGCATGGCTGTGTGTATTGCCTGCTTGCAGGGTTTATGCGAGTTGAACTTTATGCATAAGCCCTGAACCCCACTACAAGGTCTGTAGCTAGTCGGTCATGCAAGCACCGCTGGATCAACTGCATAACGCAGCTGTTGATTGCTCACGTCGGCCGCCACACCACAACCCAGCAGTCACACACTACTGTAGTACATGCTGGTGTATGCACCGCATCATCGTCATTCCTTTGAAACGCGTTCACCACACCTGGGCACAGCCACAGCCACGCCGCAGTTGCTGCAATGCTTCGCAGCATTCTGCAGGCACACTAGATGCTCCGGCCCTGCCCACACACCTTCATACCACAAACAAAAAAAGCGTAGACAACACGCTTCCGATGGCTGCTGTGCCTTTCTGCAGGCGTTATTTCCCCGAGAGCGCAACAGCGCAAGGCAGCGCACTGCATCTTTGTCAGTCGTGCACAACGTATCCACCCGCACAGAGTGTCGCAAGCACTCCTCTGGCAGCTGCTGATACAGAGACAACCTTCGCCGCATGCCAGCATTCAACCTTATGTGATGACAAGCATGTTCTTTGTCAAGTTGCAGACCCCAAAGACAAGCCGAGGCATGCAGGTAACCCCATACCATGTGCCAGGGCAAGGTTGCGAACACGTGGTTTGTGGTTTTGTGCCAAGCAGCTTGGCACACACCCTGCTGCCAATACTATCGCAGACGCAGCAACACACAACAGGCTGCGTCGTACTGCCGTATTGGTTTTATTCGTACGCCATAACCATACCACAAGTAGGTGGGTGAACAGGTACTGGCATGGTTGATGAAAGCAACAACAACATGACAGCTAAGCACTGGCAGACCGTCCAGCGCTGGTGTTGAGAGCACATGTGTTGTCATTGAGCAAGGATCGCTATGTGCTGACATAGCAGCATCTTTTGGCAAGGATTGCTATGCACTGACATAGAAGCTAGGTGCGACAAGGATGCATGGCCAACCCACGGCAGAAGGGTGCAGACTAAACAGCCTGCAACCGCTGCACAAAACACACCACCAAGTTGTTTTAGCTGGCTCTGCCAGGCCACGCCAGGCGTGCGCACAGGCGTTTGCCAAACACAACGGCTGCTGCTGCAGCTTTCGTGGCGCGTGCATGCTGACTTGCAACAGCTAACACGCATGCACATTATTTTTTATGCGGCGGCTGTAAGCTGAAACACCACAGCAAGCACGGAAACAACACAGCCGGCAGCGTCAAACGCAGAACCAAGGCTGCATCAAACACACACTTGTGCCTTTCCTGTGCAGCACACAGCCAGCTGTGTGTTGAAGGGCAGGCAGCTGCACTTGGCGCAGCTGTTCCGCTGATGAACAACATCAAAACAACATGCCGCATGCTGCACCAGAAGCGCCCCGGGAGGGCAGGCAGCAGCATGGCATGTCTGCTGCTGCTGACTCCTGGGACTGGGCAGCACATGGGGATGATTGTAACATAATGTGTAACACAATAACACTCTGGTTGAGAAGCGCGCATGTGTCATGCGGAGCGGCAGTTGGTGTGCCGCTTAATTTATGGCCTGCTGCTGCTGTTGAGGCAGCAGCAGCAGGTATTGCAACGCAACATGCACAAAGCCACATGCAAAACAACACAACAACCGACAACAGCAACCTGGGTCAGCTCAGGCTGCTGCAGCAACAGCAGCAAACAGCTGGAAGCTGCGCATCTGATCTTGCGCTGCACGTTATGCACCTGCAGCATCTTGCGGTGTGCTTCAGCTGCGCACATTGTTGTCGCATTCCATGAGCCCTTCAGGATTTGTGCACGCGCAGGGTTGCCCAAGTTTGACCGAAGTGACGCAAGCGCCAGCTAGGCGCCCGCTCATGACAGCAGGTGGCGGTGGTGCCTGGTGTTCTTCTTCTCCTGCAAGCAGCAAACAGCAGGAGGCAGGGAGCAGCAGCGGGATGCAGTCAGAGGCTGTGGTGAGGAATCTACAGAGGGCTCGGGGTGCAGTAACAGCAGCAGCAGGGATGCTGTGCAGGCTGCCAGTCAATGCAAGCAAGCAACACTGCAAGGACAGGCCAGGGACAGCTTGTGTTCGGCACTGCGCAGCCAGCCATGCATATGCCAGTGCAGCTGACAGAAAGCTCTATATACCAAGCCATGCAGCAGCAGCAGCAGCAGCAGCAGCAGCAGGGCAGCGTGCCGGCACCCACCTGGCCTCCCAGGGTACACCTGTAGCGGGGTGCCTCTGCGTTGCACTTCCTGCCAGTGCCTGGCCACTTGCTGGGGAACTGCTCGATGGGTGGCCAGCTGGCACCCTTGACGGTTGCTTGCGGGTTGTACAAAAACGCACTTTCGGTCTCAGTGTCGCAGCAGGACGCTGGGTTGGGGGATTCGCTGGAGCCTGCTCCCCTGTAGTCAAAGCCTTGACCCGAGCATGGGCCGTCGCTGCAAGTTGGCAGGCCGATAAAGTTGACTTCCTTGCCCTTGTAGGTGGGCTGGCCGCTGGTGCAGCAGGCTGCATGCGCGTTCTGCGAGCAGTCGCATGGGAACGGCGGGTAGACAGCAGGTTCGTCATGGGGGTTGCAAAACGAGGGCAGTATCTTGCCAGCAAAGGTGTAGCCTGGATAGTAGCTGAACCTATTGTTCGGGTGTTGATAAGACATTGCATGCTTGATGCAGCACGTGCAAGCAAAAGGGGCGGACTGCCCGCCAATCCGCCAGCAACATGCGACAAGCAAAAGGCAGCTGCAGCAGCTACTGGTTCCATGCTTTGCAAAACCCGCCATGCATACTGGTGCGGTATCTACTCACCATGGCTGCGCACAGCAGGCAAAGGGCCATCAGCGCCATGCATGAGCTGAGAGTGCAGGCCATAGCGATGTCTCGACGATGATTGCAGCTTTTGGTTAATGAATACCTTTCACAGTAGTTGCAGCTTGTCAGGAGCTGAACGAAACTGTCAGGGGCTAGACTGTTGAAATTATTGCTGCAGATTTGAGTGAGGCAGCTGATGTTTCACTTATGTGAAGATTGATTGTAGTGGAAAGAGAGACTGTGGACATTTGAGCGTCGAGCAAGGCCTGTATGTTTGGCAATCCTACCTCCTCGACCGTAGCCTTCTGACTAGGTTCCCTTCCCGTATAGTCCGACCATGCGATTCAGGTATCAAGCCCATGTTCAGCATTCAGACGACTGTAAAAATCTCCTAGACCCTTGCTAAGTTTAATTCAAAGGTCTCAAAGCGCTCCAGGGCCTTTTCAAATGTCAACCCAATGACGCCCGCAGGTTACCTGGCGTAGGATGTTGGTTTGTACAGCACAATAAAAGACGATGCGTTAAATTATACCTAAAACCAGGCTACGCACGCACTTACTGCAAACTATAGTCATGGACAGTACCGGCGAACAGATCTTGACGAGTTGTGATTTGCTTCGCAGACTTGCACCAGCAGGTCAAGCTTGACAGCATTACTGAGTTTATTGACGCTAGCGTTTTTATTGGTATTATTTCAGACATGTGCCGCTCTGGCTACAGACGAACTACCAAGGCGAACTCTTGACATGACACAGCGCTTCTTGGTGCTGATGGCAGTCATGCGCAGTGCTAATAAACAACAAATTTAGCCAAGTTTATAACGCAGCAACTGCTTGTGGACAACACGCAACAACTACGCACAGCTGGTGGGACCCCCCTGCTGCTGGCAGGCCTATTTGAAACTGCTGATGCAGGTGGTTTATCTATTCCTGCCAACATGGGTGTGGGAGTTCAAGTCGTCCCCAAACACCTGCGCCCTGCCACCATAGCTCAATACCTGTAAGGCCAGAACCCATGCTATGTGGTGTTGCCACTACAGCGGCTGCTGACTTGCTTCTTGAAGATGTCGATTGGCCAGTTACTTGCCAACATCACAGCAGATGGCTTGGAAATCCCTGATGCTGCAGCAGTGCTTTCAAATGTGCACACGTGAGCTGTTACACGTGATGCCCATGGCCCTTCCATCACCATGGCTTCCCATCCGGCCTGCTGGTGCAGCACCGCACTGCCTGCATCCTGCAGCAGCAGCTGCTGCAGAACCACCGCAGTCCCCTTCCGCTCTCAGTGCTCCACAAGACTAGCAGGCGCCAGCACCGACAAGCTGTCAAAGCGTGCAGCTACAGCCTAACACTGGGCGGCATCTCTCCCAGCAGCTGCCAAGCCTCGTCTAGAATTGGCTGCAGCTGCGCAGCTGACAGCACAGCACCAGCAGGAGGGTAAGGCTCCTGCCCTACCATCAGCGCCTGCCCTGTAGCCTTAAGCAGCAGGCCAGCAGCTATCTGCACCTGCTCAGTCGCTGCCACGAAAGCCCACAGCAGCTGGTGCACCTGCTGCACATCCAGCCCCAGCAGCAGCAGCTGCACTGAAGCATGCTGCTCTGCTGGATCCTGCTGCTGCTGCTGCCGAGCTTGCTGCATTGCGGCTTTGAGCTGCACGAGCTGGCTCAGGATGCCCTCCCGCTGCAGCACAGCAGCAGCAGCAGTCTCCCAGGCTGACAGGGCTGCCTCGAAGTGGCAGGCAGCAGCACGCGAGGTGTACCTGCAAGCCAGCAGCAGCAGCAGCAGCAGCAGCAGCAGCAGCAGAGCAGCAGCATCAGCAGCAGGTATGAGCATCCCAAGGTAAGCACAGCGCCAGGATTAGGAACGTGCCAGGGTCCGCCGCCCCATGCCTGCTTTCAACATCCACAGCGCGGCTAGCTGCTGCTAGGCACTGTTTTGCAGCACCATGGCATCTGCCGGACATGTTAGGCAGCTGTCAGGTGCAGGCACAGATGCATCAATCCAATGTATTGCCAGGACCCACATGTAGCTACATCCCTTGTTAATGGCCCTACAGCTGCGCACTCACCCCAGCACCATGGCCATCTGCTGCTCAGCAGGCACCGCCAGCACCGCCCACACGCGCGCCAGCCGCGCCTGCAGCACCTTGGCAGGCTCGTGGCTCAGGTCAAGCAGCGGAGGCAGGCTGGGCAGCGGCACAGCAGCAAGCTCATCTGCTGATGGGGCTGCCAGGCGTGACGGCGGTGCTGCCTTGAAGCCAGCCGGCAGCCTGGCAGCGCTGCTGTTGCTTGCTGCTGCTGCTGCGGTGGATTGGGTGGACTGCTGGGTGTCATGGGGTGCAGCCGCAGATCCAGCACAGCTTGTGCGCGCCTGACTGGCGGCAGCAGCAGTGGATGAAGGGGCATCGCCTGGAGCAATGGGCTGCGGCAGCGGCAGCAGCAGCCGGTTTGTGCCGCCGCCGTTGCTGCGGTTGGTGGCAGCGCCGCTCTGCTGTCCGCTGCCTCTGCTGGTGCTGCTGGTGCTGCTTGCATTGCTTTGGTTGCTCCGCGCAGTGCGCTGCCAAGCCTTGCCCGTTTGATGCACAGCTGCAATCCTGCCTAGATCTAGCCTCATGCTGCCCCTGCCACCAGCATCTGCTGCAGCAGTAGCAGGGTCTGCAAACTCAAGGGCTGCAGCATGCAGGTGCTCATTGGCAGCCTCCAGCAGCTGAGACATGGTCTGTGCTGCTGCCAGCTTGTGGCTTGCTGTTGAGGTGGCGCTGGCTGGCTGCGCAGGCTTGCCTGCTGCTTGCTGCTTACTGCGGTGGCGGCAGAGGGAGCGTGAGATGCGCAATGGCAGGAGAGCGGGGGATGCAGGGAGTGGTTGGTACACAGGCAGGAATGACAGCAGAAGGAGCCTCGAGATTTTACCTTCTGTTGAGACGGAGCGCATTGCCGATATGCTTTGATGGTGCAAGCAGGTGCACGACACATACAGGCACTGCTTGTGTAAAGCTGACACCGGCAACAGCTGATCGCAGTCACCATTGCACCCGCCTGTTGGCGCCAATCACTGTCTTTGCACCCCTCACCTGTCAGGTGTGCATCCTTCCTCCTGCTCAGGCTGCACATCACGCTTGGCCAGCAGCGCCACCAGCTGCTGCATCGTCAGCACAGCAGCATCAACACCAACTGCTGCAGCAGCAGCCCTCGGGCCCTCAGCCCCACTCGCTGCACTGCCCCTGCTAGCCTCGTCGCTCCCTGCAGCACTACTTGCCACGAAATCTGTCACACCTGCAGCTGCAGCCTCAAGCTGTTTGCTGCCGCTGCTACCTCCCTCTGCTGCAGCTAGCACCTGGCTACTGCTGCTGCTGCCGATGGCATGTTGTTGGGTTTGCTCGCCAGCCAGCTCCCGCTGCAGCAGCTGCTGCTGCGCCTGCTGCAGCCGCTGTCGGTACAGTCGCAGGTTGCTGTCCACTGCTGCTGCCACAGACTGCTGGAACGCCTCACACGCAGCGGGCGACAGCCGCTGCTGCACAGCTGCTGGAGGTGCAGAAGCAGCAGCAGATACAGCGGGATGGTGGAGTGCTGTGAGAGGCCCTGTGCTGCGTTCAAAAAGCATTTGTTGATTGGCCCCCTGCAAGGCTGTGCTAGCCGCATATCGCATTGCTGCAGGAACCGCTCAACTGTACATGTGACCCTGCAGCATACTACTGTTGAAAGTCAACTACTGTGCAAGGCAGTCGCTACCGCACAGCATTCGCACGTCTCCTACATGCACATGCACCTCAAGCTCTGCCCACCTGACTCAGCTGCGTGGTCCGTGGGTGTGCTGGGCCTGGCAGCTGCTGTCAGCTCAGCCACGCAGGCAGCGAGGCTCTTGCTACGCTTCTGACGCACTGCCAGCCGCCGCTGCAGCTTGCTCTGCTGCAGCCCTGCACAACAAACGGCAAGCAACAGAGTCAGTAGGCTGCAGGAACGCTGCAGCAGGAGCATTGCAATGCGGTGCATCAGCAGGACACTGCCACTACGGCAAACCATGCCGCGTGTTTGCCATGGCAGTTGAGAGGTTGGCAGCAGCTGTTTTCATAGCGCTACACGTCAGGCGACATTTGGCGGGAGTCTCCTGGTCCAGCATTGGTTGATGGTGTTTGAATGTGCATGTGCTGAACAAATACGTCCTTCTACGTCAGCGTCAGCCACTGTACCTTCACCCTCCTGCTCCTGCACCTGCTTCAGGCACTGCTGGCACGGCTGCTGCAGCGGCTTGTTGCCCGAGCGCTGCGTCAGCGCCGCAGCCGGACTGCAGCAGCCGCTGCGGCCACTGCAGGTGGTGCTGGTGCAGCCACTGCGGTTGGACGCTTGCGCTGCGCTCATTCCTCCTGCTGTGCTTCCAGCAATGCACCTGCTGCTGCTGCTCAACTGCTGCTGCCATGCAAGCACTCCTAGGTTGAGTGCTGTTGCGGCATCAGGGTGTGGACACACAGCTGGCTTGCAGCTGCTGCTGCAGCCGCTGCTGCTGCCGTCCTCTGCACAAGATTGCATGCTATGTCCTGCTTGCTGCTCTAGCTGCTGCAGTGCACTGCGGCTCAGCTGGCTTGCAGGACCAAGCGGGCTGCGCTGCTCCTGCACTGCATACAATGCTGGCAGCTCCTGCTGCTGCTGCTGCTGCTGTGGCTGCTGCTGCTGCAGGTCCTGCTGTTGTTGTTGACGCTGCCGCGCCGCCGTGCTTGCTGCTGTACCTGCCCTGCGCGTCCTGTTGGTCAAGCCTGTTCTGTTTGTAGCCCTGGAGTTGACTGATGCCACAGATGCTGCTGTGTGAGGCAGCTTGCGCAGCACAGGCAGCAAGGCAATCACCTGCTGGCATGCTGCACCCAAACGGCCAGCGAGCGAGCTTGTGTCCTGCAGCTGCTGCGCAGAGGCTGCTGCTGATGCTGCTGCCATCGGCTGCTGCAAATACAACCAGAAAGAAGCAAGCTTGCATTAGTGAGGTGCAGTGCAGAGGTTCGGCACACGTCCTACTTCTGCTGGGCCCTGCCATGGTTTCCTGCAAGCAGTAACCATTTTGGGACCTGCTGCTAGCTCAGTTATGAACGCCAGGCACTCTTGATACATTTGCATGCAGCGTCAAGCTGCCAGTAGCAATCATGATGGCTTGCTGAGTTTTGCTAGTGCAGTGGTATGAACGGCAACGTTGTACAGCAGCTGGTGTATGGCTTGTTCACCTTGCTCGCCAGTGCTGCTGCTAAGCCTGCTCCTTGGCCTGCCTTGACTGCCTGCTGCTGTTGCTGCTGCTGCTGCTGCTCCTTGAACACCTTCACCTGCTGCATCATGCTGCTGCGCAGCTTATTGACCGCGGGGTCAAACACACCTGCGGCATTGGCAGTTCAGAGGCTGTTGAGCGTCACACGTCCAGTCTGGGCCAGCACAGCACGTGATTGCTGCTTGTTGTCACATGCTCAGCTGCTGCACTGCTTGCAAGCAGTGCCACCTGTCCTTTTTGCTGTATGCTGCTGTCTTATTTGCTCAGTCATACTGCTGCTGCACCTCCCACACAGCTCACCGCGCATGTCAAACTCCTTGGCTGTCTGCAGCATCGCTGACCAGGCTGCTGGGCTCACGCCTTCTGGCACATCAGCAGCATCACGGCTGCTGCTGCTCATGTTGCTCTGCGCAGCTGCCGACGCCGCTGTTGCTGCAGTAGCTGCGGCATCGCTGCTGCGCCGCTGCAGTGCAGACCGCCAGGAGGTGACGGGGTGATGAGAGGATGCCAAATGATGCACACTTGGCACGACATGGTTTGAAGGTGCCTTGCCCGACATTTGTGCAGCTAGGAATGTAACGTGCACTGCATGCCGGTTGACTGCGCTGGCAGCCATGTTCCTGCAAGCTCCATTGCAGTCTACTGCTGTGTTGCTGTGTCTGCACGCACCTGCTGTGCTTGCTGCTGGTCTGAGGCTCCAACAGCCAGCGTCTTGTGCACCTCTTGAAGCTACATCAGGCACGCCATATGTTACTGCTACTGTTGAGTTTGGGGGGGCGGTTTATTTGAGACTGAGACACCGAGTTAATAGATTGAAGGGGGGGTAAGCGACAAGCGAGCTCAAATTTCAGGTGCTCCAGGGGGGGTAAGCGGGAAGCAAAGTGGTCACTGCCAGTCAGCACACTGAACAGGTG
>RWJK01000982.1:191023-212221 GCA_004335835.1 Scenedesmus sp. ARA3 | reverse complement strand
ACCCTAGGCCACTGCTAGGCCGTGCTTCCCTGTGGTGGTGTGCTGGCTCGGCCGCCCACAGCGAGGGAAGGAAAGTCGGCTTTTGCACCCTCATGCGGTGCAATCGTTCACGTTGCAATATTTGTCGATGCTTGTTTGTTAAAATGCGCGTGCACCGAAGGTTCACGTCAAGCTACCCAGAAGGAAATTGTGGCGAATGCGTGGGCTCAGCCAGAACAAGAATGTAGGTTCGGAATGATAGAAAGTTATTGTCATTGTCGCAAATGGCGCATCTGCACTCTCGCGTGAGGTAAAAGGTCAGCCTGGAGTAGCTAACATGATGATGAGCCTGGAGTAGCTGGAGTATTCCGGAGTGGTCCTCCAGGCAGGTCGAGGGTTCTGCGGGAGTGGTGCTGAAGCACTCCCAAAGTACTCCCAGAGTACTCCCACATACTTCCTGGAGCTTAAAAACAAATTTGAAGTACTCCAGGAGTACTCCTGGGTGCTCCAGTCAGGGGTACTCCAGGCCCAACTCCATGGGAGTTGGGGTGCCACCCCCGGCGGGAGTAGGTGCCTACTCCCAGCCACTGAAAATCAAAACTCCCACAAAACTCCGGGAGTGTTCAGGTACTCCGCTGGCTATATGTGCAAGAGCACCATGGACGTTGCTCTGGAGTGGGAGACACTGTGACCAGATACTGATCAAACCCGCCTACAGACAAGTTATCTGTGAGCTTGAAGCTCACTTGTGGCTCACTAACAACCGCCCAAAACTGCCAAATGCCTATTTGTTGCACATCATGTCTGCATCATGCCCATGGCGGGCCGGGGCACACACACGTTGCTGCTGCATGTGCGGGGCACAATGCTGCTGCATGGCCACAACGCCCGAAACAGGCAGCAGGTGTGACGCCTTACGCCCTGAAACAACGGCCGCATCCCTACACATAGCTGCACTAGTGGCAGTACTGCCGCGTGCGGTGCCGTTCACACAAACGCATGCAAAAAGGTTGCAGTCACCTCCTGCCAGGTGGCCACAGTGACGACACATTCAATGAGGGCCAACCGCTTTGTCAGCCATGGCATAACACAAGTTGTGCAACAGCGCCGGCAACACGCATGCCTACATGCAGGTTCAACCCTGGACATCTGCAGCACAGCAGCCATCAAAATTTGCCAAAAAAAGCAGGGGTTCAATTGCAGCCCTGCACGCACATGCCATACAGCGTTGCTGCCACAGTGTAATCAAACCTGCACACTGCATGCAGCATGCTGCTGCCTCCACGGCGGCAAGAGAAAGCCACAGAGGGGTGGGCATGGAATCTGCCAAATGCTGGGTCGCAGCCAGCTGCCAGTGCACGACCTATCACTGCTCTGCAAGACTCTGGCTCGCCTGCTGAGTTGCTGTGCTGTGCCGCGCTGCCAAAGAACTCCACAGCCTTGCCGTACAACACACACGTTGGGATGCGTGACAGCCAAGCGCAAGTACCTACTGTGAACCAGTGTACACCAGCTGCTGACTTGGTGCCTTGTGGCGCCTGTGCAACAACAGCAGTGGCAATGATATACTTGCAGCCCAGCGCAATGCACTACGCGCGCACCGGCAGCCGCGACCAAGCACAGCGCTCCTGCTGGCCCATGGCTTGCTCCTGCCATGCACATGTCACGCCGCTGCTGCTGCTGCCTCTCTGTGCATATGCTGCCGCTGTCCTGGCCCGTGTTGCGCTCTGCCTGCTGCACCCCCGCTCCTGCAGCAGCTCGGCTCCTGCTGCAGCCCCACTGCTGCTGCAGCTCTATGACGACTGCTGCTGCTGCTGCCGCCGCTGCTGCTGCTTAGGGCCCCGAGTCCCCTTCGCTGCCGTCCTTGGCCTGCTCCACCAGCTGGTCCTGCGCCTCGATTACCCTGCTGATGGCGCGCTTGCTGGGCTCCTGCAGCTCGCCTGCAGCAGCAGCAGCAGCAGCAGCAATATGAGGGTGATGCCTCACTGTACTGCTGGAGCATTCATCAGTGCTGGTGTGACAGTGCGCAGGACTGGTGTTTCAGAGAGCAGGCATCACGAGGCGCAAACCTCATAGGCCATGTTCTGATCTGGCTACTGCTGCTCACCCTGCTATGCACGTGTACCAAAACCTCAGCCATGTGCCAGTGTCCGCTGCTGCTGCTGCTGCTGCTGCTGGCCGCACCTGCTATGAGCAGGGCCAGCACATCAGTGCGCATGCATCACATCTGCATAGCTTTGTCGCCCAAGCTCCACCATCTGCTGCTGCTGCTGCTGCTGCTGCTGGCCTCACCTGCTATGAGCAGCTCGTCCAGGATGTAGTAGGCCTTGTGGAAGTTGAAGATGAGGTCCAGCTCGCACACGTTGCCAAAGTACATGTCCAGCACCTGTTGCGGCCAGCAGCAGCGCGCAGCAGCAGCGCATCAAAAGCAGGCTAGGTGACGTGTTACAACAGAAGCCAAAACTGGGTGCCAGACTGTTGCGCTGCCAGTGGCGTGTGTGCGATGCTGCTGTAGCTGCTGGGGGCATGAAGGGCTGTCCTGCAAGCAGCTATGCACGCACACTGCGCTTGCAGGCGATCAAGCCAGGTGGTGAGCTGTTCAACGAGTGGCGTCCCTGAATTGCAGATTGCGAAGCAGCTGCTGCTGTGTTGCTGCCAATTTTGCTGCTCGCGCTTCTGTCAGTGCTGGGAACTCCAGCCACAGCCATACAGCTCATGTCCTGCAGGCAGCACTGCAGCATGCGGACTCACCTCAACAAAGTGGTGGATGATCTCCAGCACCAGCAGCTCGTTGTCTGACGAGTCAACACCACACAGGAAGTACAGGCTTGCGTAGCGCTTGTAGACCAGTTTCAAGTTCTTCCAATCCACAAAGTTGCACAGCTTCAGCGGCCTAGACAGCACTAGGGGTGTGGTCTCTTTGACCACGCGTGCCCGCTCCTTCTGGGTGTATGTTGAATACCACTTGGCAAGGCGGACCTTGCCTTGCCGGCTCATGAGGATGAAGAAATGGATCTGGCAGGGGTTTGCAGGAGAGCATTAGGCAGTGATGAGCAGCAGTAAGGCAGCAGTTTGGGCAGTTGCAACGACACTTCAGCTGCTGCGTGCTGCCTGCAAACAAATTTCGGTATTGAGTAAAGACCAAGAGTAAGGCACATCGATCATGCAGGCAGCATCACTGCTTGCGAGCCTAGGGCTTCTCATGAACTTACCATGGTCCCTGCTCCTCGGGGCAGGGCCCCAACGTCAGGTGGAGTCTGTCAATATCAATCCACGTCTGATCAAAACGTTTGCGAAACGCGGAGGGCAGCTGCCGAGCAGACGCGATGAAGTGGCGGGTCAACTGATGCGTGTTCTGCTGTGCTGTCTGCACTTGTCAAGCTTTGGCGTCCAAGCTTCAGCAAAAGATGATGTCAAACTGGAAAAACATTGAGGCTAGTTTTGTACGGTGTCTGTGCTGATGGCCAAGTGAACCACAGGGTATACTTGCTGCTCTGCTGCTTTCCATCTTGAACCTGGATGACATTGTCACTGACAAGCCCTTTTGTCTCCCCGTTTTGGCTAGGAATAGCATCCCGTTCAAATCGGCGCCCAATGACACAAACAACAGTCATATCTTACAGCTGAACATGTGCCCAACCTGGCGTCATGCTCGCAATGTTCTGCTATGCTTCACCAAGCAAGCTGCTGAGGACACACCAAAACCTTGCAAGTGGCTGAACTGCGCTGATCGTCTGTTAAGCTGTGATAAGATATAGTAAGATAAGATAAGATCAGATGAAGCCTGCAATACATGTGCACATGCCGCTGATTCAAGCATGCCATATGTGCCGTCGTTGACGGCACCAGGCAGCTGTCAGCAAACGGGCATGGCATAGGGCGTGAAGACGTCACAAACTTGCTGCAGGTGGAACCTGCGCTGCTGCACTTTGAATGCTGCACAGCCCACCATACCCCAACACCATAGCCTTCTCAAGCGAGCTTGAGGGCAATCCAGGACCGCCCCCAACACAGAAACACACAAACAAACGTGTATGTAAAGCACAAGCATGTGGCACATTGACAGCTTCTTCGTGAGCATCATGCTTGTGCAAGCAGCTCTGATCATCAGCCTTGTACAGCTGAAGCAGCCCTTACCCGACCTCTTAAAAGACCAGAGAACCAGCACTCAAACCCTGGCATAACAAACCACTGACCACAACCTGGCACCCCTCAGTGAGTGCCAGCAACACCTTGCCTGCACTTCCTGCCTGCACTGCTGCTGCTGCTGCTGCTTCTGCTGCTGCAGCAGCCAAACTGCTGCACTCATTTACTGCCAAACTGCTGTTAATCGCCTCCTGGCTGATGCAGCCCTGCGCTTAGCCTGAGAACTTCACAGCCAGAGATGTTTTTGGCGAGTTTGCTGCATCTGCTAGCACAAAGCAGCAGCAACGCAGGAGATGACAAGTTACACTAGGTCAGAGGTATGCCGAGCAAAGACGAAAGAAGGCATGGACAGCAGCAGCAAGCAATCTTGATTCACAACACCCAGTCAGGTGTTGCAGCGTTCAATGATTCATTGCACACATAAAAAGCTGGCAACACAGAGCATTCATGCGCCGCGCATCTGCAGGCACTGACACATCAAACCGCAACAGCGCAGCAGCAGCAGCAGCAGCAGCAGCAACGATCCTCACCCAGGCATGGTGCGCAGGTGCCGACTGCGTCCAGGCATCCCTGCAGGATGCTCTTCTCTATCTTGGTCAGGCGCGCCGCCACCTTCTGGCGGGGGCTGGCTTCCGGGTCCTCAAGGATCTCCAAGTCACGCCACAGCGGGTGCCTGCAAGCAAATGCATTGCAGCAATGGGCGGATTATGACTACTACACATACACACCTGCTTGCGTGCCTGGATGAGTGCATAGTCTATGAATGGCGCTGGCTGCAGACCTTCAAAGAATAATTCTGTCACATCACAGTGGCTGCTTTGCGGCAAGGACACAGCACACCAGATACACGTGAGTGACGAATGAGCTGCAACTGAATCTTGAATGAGTACAAGTAAAGCAAGCCCGTCAGGATCTTCAGGCCACCATGCTGTTTGCTGCAATCGGCCTCACTTGTATCCAGCCATGCGCTCGTTGAGGTGTGCCGCCAGGTGGCAGGCCGCTATCTGCTCCAGCTGCGGGTCAAATGCAGCAGCGCCCTCGCTGAACACCACCTGGCAGCAGCAGCAGCAGCAGCAGCAGCAGCAGCAGCAGCAGCAGCAGCAGCAGAAGCAGCAGCAGCTCAGGTGGCAGCGATGGTTACAGGAGAAACAGGCAAGGCTTTCCACAGCAACAGGGAGAGCAGTGGCCACAGCAGCAGCAGGCAAGGATTCCCACACCCCACCGTGTGCAGCTGCTCATGCGTGCAGCCTGCACCCTAAGCACCAGTGAATAGCAGCTGCAAGGGTGCATTGAAGAACACGTGCTCTGCCCACGCCAACACCCAAAGCCTAAACATCAGGCAAGTCCTGGAGCCAAAGATATGGTGAATGTGCATATGCAGGCAATGCGCAGCCCAGCGCCAATGCGACTGCTTTAGCCACCAAGGACGCATTCTGCTGCAGCTGCGCAGCTGGGAATGCCACTGCACAGGCATATGCATGTGTTGATTGTGCTCTGCCCACCACCCACCTTGTCCAGCTGCTCGTGTGTGGTCGCGAAGGCCAGGCGCAGGTACGGCAGCAGCAGCGGCGGCAGCGGCTGGCCGCGCTTCATGTCAAAGGTCTGCAGCGTGGACAGGTTTTCCTCCTGTGCAGCAGGAACGCCGAAGCAGCAGCAGCAGCAGCAAGCAGTGATGGCTAGATGTGACACGCCATGTACACCTACACACCATGTGTTAAGGCAGGCGCAGTTGTTGCTGCTTCACTGTTCCCAGTTTGCACTCAAGCGCTTGCTCGTCTCCACCCTGCACCCCTGGATTCGAAAACAGGTAGTAAAAAAATAACCAGGATCTCACCTGCAGGATGCCGCGCTTCACTTTGTAAAGCGGGTCGTTTGCAGGCAGTGTCACCACCAGCGGCAGCTTGTCGTAGGGGTTTGACTCATCCACAATTCCGTAGTTGAGCAGCAGGCGGCTGTTGGGCTGAGGGCCGCACCATGCATACAGCGGCTCGCCTGCAGAGGGCAAAAGGTTGATAGGTACCATACATGTTTGTAACGTGTCTTGAGCGATGCTGACGGTGACCATGATGGTTGCAGCAGCTGCCGCCGCTGGCAGATCCATCCCCATTACTGGGGTGCCAACCAGCACCAGCAGCCGTGCAAGCGAGGCTTGCCATTGCTGTGATATTGCTGGTCAAACGCACATACAAAATGCGGTCGCATGACAAGGGCAACATGGACAACAACCCACATATGCGCTTCCGACGTGCTGCCGGGCTCACCTGGCTGGTAGTCCCTGTCCACAACCAGCTCCACACACTTGTTCTCAGGGTTGTACTTGAAGGTGGCCTGCAGCATAACAAGAGATGTGTGTTAGCGACGCACAGGCGCAGCGCTGATATGGTGTGCATGAGCAGACGGAGGCCATTTCGCAGCAGTTCCATGTGTGCACGCACCTTGGCTGTGCTGCTGTACGACAACAGCGGCGGCCCAAGGGGCACCAGCACGAATTGATTGAGGGAGCTGTCACCGGTCTGGCACACATGCACTGTAGTGCTTGCTCATATCCACATACTGGGTGAGCAGACATGGCTACAGAACCCACAAGACATAGATGGAAACTGTTCTCAATCTCCTCAGACCATGACGATAGCGCAGCGCTGACAAGACACGTGAGCAGACAGCTGCCATGTTGCAGCACTGTTATGTGTGCACGCACCTTGGCTGTGCTGCTGTGCGACAACAGCGGCGGCCCCAGGGGCGCTAGCGCGAAGCGGCGCGCCAGAGCCACGCCCATCGACAAGACATGGTGCACGCACATGAACAGAGCAGACGCGCGCACACGTGCTGACAATGCGCGCTCACTTGCGCGCCATCGCGCGCATCAGACACACACACGCGAATCAACACACAAGCACACCAACACACCTTGGCTGTGCTGCTGTACGACAGCAGCGGCGGCCCCAGGGGCACCAGCGCAAAGCGGCGCGCCAGGGCCACGCCCTGCAGGTGCACGATGCTGGCCTGCACGGCTGCAAAGGCTTGCTTGAAGCGCACAAAGGGGAACGCCTCTGTGGGGATGTCAAAGGGGTACCTGCAGGATGTAACATGTTACATAACAGTGTTTTGATACATGTTACATTGAATCGCTGGCCTGCACGGCAGCAAAGGCCTGCTTGAAGCGCACAAAGGGGAAAGCTTCTGTGGGGATGTCAAAGGGGTACCTGCAGGATGTAACATGTTACATGACAGTGTTGTAAGACTCGTTACATTGAGTTGCTGGCCTGCACGGCTGCCAAGGCCTGCTTGAAGCGCACAAAGGGGAAGGCCTCTGTGGGGATATCAAAGGGGTACCTGCAGTATGCATGGCATTGGAGAACAGTGTTGCGTGACATGACTGGCGCCGGGCATCAATTTGTTTTTTTCGTGAAAAGGGCAGACACAATGCATGCAATTGTCCGCAGCAACGCTATGCCATGTACTAAGCAGGCAGAAGAACCTTGAAAGAAACATCCCGAGTTCTGTTACAACGCAGCGCATAACATGTTACGTAACACCCACTTGTTGAAGAGGCTGCCGGCCATGAACCACACGCCGTCCAGCTCGTTGTACTCCTTCTCAATGCCTGCCAGCCGCGCCCGCACAGCAGCAACAACTGGACTGCCCTGCAGGGTGCAAACGCATTGCAAACAAAGCCAATCGGAAAGTTACGTGATGCAAGTGTATATGCCAGCCGCGCCCGCACAGCAGCTACCACGGGACTGCCCTGCAGGCAGATGATGTGATGCACACAGATAATACAGCAGGTCAGTCACACTGTCACGCGTCATCAATGCCAGCCAGCCGCGCCCGCACAGCAGCCACCACAGGACTGCCCTGCAGGGTGCAAGTTGGTCAGCGCAAAAACCATCAATATGTTAATGACTGCTGTGCGCTTGCCAGCCGTGCACACACCAGGCTGGCTCTGCAGGAGGCATTTGCATAGCATACACACTCTGGCACAGGTCACACGTGGTCATGCATGAGCCAGCTGCTCATGCGGCCTGGGCTTCTACCTCCTGCACGTACCCTGCACGTGCGCGCATCGCAGCCACACATAACTGTCCTGCATGAGAGGAGGAGTGTGCCTCCTGTCAGCACTGCTGCTGCTGCTGCTGCTGCTGCATGGCAACAAGACTAGCAAGCACAGCAGCCACAATACATGCCAACACAACACAGCTGCCAGCACTGCCCACCTGCAGCAGGTCTGTCAGCTCCTCGTCGCTCCACAGCAGCGGGGACTCCACCGCCTGCACGCCACGCGCACGCTGCCTGTCCAGCTCCTTGATGTATTGGTGCCAGAAGCCCTCCTTGCCCACCTGCAGTTACAACACAGGGCATAGCGGCAGGTAATGCAGATAGGTGTGCTGCCTGTCCAGCTCCTTGATGTACTGGTGCCAGAAGCCCTCCTTGCCCACCTGCAGGGCAGGAAATAACAGAATTATGCGTTACTTATGGGGTGTTTGATGGTAGACATGTCACATAGAAGTGCCTGTCCAGCTCTTTGATGTACCGGTGCCAGAAGCCCTCCTTGCCCACCTGCATTGAAAGTTACAGCACGGCATACTCAAGCAGTGAGTCAATAATGTATTCCAAGGGTTTTGGATTGGTGTGCTGGTCAAGCTCCTTCAGCGGTCTCTCTACAGCTTGCACGCCTTGCACAGCGTCGTACAGCAAAACACTCTCACCTTCTTTTCGTACATCATGTACAGCGCCAGGCACGCCAGCTCGCTCAGCTTGCCAGCAGTCAGCATCTTCGCAAGGCCCTCCGACTCAAAGATGCGGTCCAGCGTCACCGCCAGCTTCTCAGGCACCACAGCTGTTAACACAACGGCCGACAGTGCGCAGAACACCTAGCTAGCCAGGGGTTGCTGACACCATGCAACTGGCACTAAACCATTATAACGCCTTGCACAACGTCATGCAGCAAAACACTCTCACCTTCTTCTCGTACGTCATGTACAGCGCCAGGCATGCCAGCTCGCTCAACTTGCCAGCAGTCAGCATCTCCGCAAGGCCCTCCGACTCAAAGATGCGGTCCAGCGTCACCACCAGCTTCTCAGGCACCACAGCTGTTTACCGCGGGTGACATAGTGCAAAACACCTAGCTAGCCAGGGACTGCTACCGCCATATACGATCGGCACTAATCCATCATAACGCCTTGCGCAGCAACACACAGAGCAGGATTCACTCACCTTCTTTTCGTACATCATGTGCAGCGCCAGGCATGCCAGCTCGCTCAGCTTGCCAGCAGTCAGCATCTCAGCCAGGCCCTCCGACTCAAAGATGCGGTCCAGCGTCACCACCAGCTTCTCAGGAACCACAGCTGCTTGAAAACAGTGACAACATGCCAAACACGATAGCTAACTGACGCCTACAACACCATAAGAAAACAGCAACCGGTCTACACCTTGCACGCCTTGCACAGCGTCACGCAGCAAAAAACGCTCACCTTCTTCTCGTACATCATGTACAGCGCCAGGCATGCCAGCTCGCTCAGCTTGCCGGCAGTAAGCATCTCCGCCAGGCCCTCGGACTCAAAGATGCGGTCCAGCGTCACCACCAGCTTCTCAGGAACTGACAGCGCCACGTCACCCGCTGCAAGCGGCTGCGCAGCGACAGTCACATCCAGCGGGCGGCCTGCAGCAGCAGCAGCAGCAGCAGCAGCAGCAGCAGCAGCACTCTCAGAAATTGACAGGGCCACGTCGCCTGCTGCCAGCGGCTGCGCAGCGACAGTCACTTCAAGCGGGCAGCCTGCAGCAGCAGCAACGTGTCACATGGCACCTGGGATGCACTTGTGGGATGCGCCAGTTGTCGCAGCCTTCCCTATCATGTTCAGCGTCAAGCTGCTGCAAGAGTCATGGCGTCAACGCACTGTTGTCAGCTGCCCATCCTCAGCAGGCAAGCGGAGCTGCGTGCACGTCACAATTGTGAGGGGAGAAGCTGCATGTACGTCACAACTGCCCAGAAGCTGTCCGCCTCCTTGTGGGGAGGATGCTCCATTCAGGCCAGTGCTGCTGCTGCTGCTGCTGCTGCTGCTGCTGCTGTTACTGCTGTTGATGGACCAAACAGGCTGTCTCTGCCAGCTCCCAAAAGATACGCGCTGCAGCAGATCTGCTGTTGCCTGCTGCAGCATGGTGCAACATCACCCGACGCCGGCCGTGAACGCACAACACAACCACGCGCCCAGCTGATGCCACTGCAGAGCTGACAGCTGGCCATGCACTGCACCAAACAGGTGCCAAGACAATGCCCTAAAGACATACAGTCACAGCTCCTAGGCACCCCTTTACTGGCAGGCACACAACCGCTTGAGCAGGGAACATCATCTAGTCAGCTGCTGCTGCTCAGCCACTTGCTGGTTCTCCTGCTGCGCCAGCTGCACATCATGCAAATGCTTGAAAGACACATAACATATAAATTGTAACAGCAGCAGCTGCTGGGGTCACCTGCTGCCTGCACCTCCAGTGTCCGCAGCTCAACCTTGTCTTGTGGTGCGCCATTGTCCTTCAGCCATTTCATCAAGCTGAGCCCAGGTGCCTCAGTCTTGTGCTCTGCTGTTGCTGCAGCACACACCGGCCGCCCTCTGCGCCTGCTGCTGCTGCTGCTGCTGGGGCGGGCGGTTGCTGCTGGCCTGCTGCGGCTGCATACGCGCACGCGGCGAGTGAGGGCCTGCGGAGGAGCGCAGCGTCAGACAGCAGCACAAGGCAGAGTCGCAACGCATACATGCCCTGGCTGGCTTACATCCTTTGCACCGAACATTTGAAGAATATTATATAGGAAGGACGGGGGATGAGTGATGTGTGCATGCTGATGTCTTCAGGAGCTGCCAGCGCTACAAGGGCCAACCTGCAGCAGCTGCTGTACGGCAATACCAGACAGCAACGTGAGTTGCCAGCAACGCAGCTGCAGTAGACATAAGGCCAAAACCATGTTGATTTAGATGCCAATGCGCCATGGAACCGCAAGCACTAGCAGGGCACGAGCACGAAAGATGTTGCAAGCAAGCAGTAGTCACTGCAAGATGCAACACACGCCAAGATCTGCGATCCTGCCGACAGGCAGGTTGACATAGCTTGGTTTTTGTACTCACATTGCCTTCGCACTGCCTACTGCCTGTTCGCAGCGTCCCAGAGGCCGATTGCATGTTGCAAAGTGTCAGGTGTACTGGAACACGCGTGATCTGCTGCCACTAAATGTTCCAAATGTGTTGTTTTGCACGTTTTAGGCGGTCACGAGCCGTTTCGGTGACTTTGCTGCAGCACAGCAAACACCAGCTGCACGACTTGGACTGTATAAGCACACGCCTTTCAATAACCACTGCTCTTGTTAGCTCACTGCTGCTGGCATCCTGAAGAACAACCCTCTTGCGGGTGGAGAATGTGGATGGGCGCCAGCAAGTTCTGACATGGCACATGAACAGACCAGCAGGCGAGCTCAGCTGCTGGAGTCGAACGACTCGACACCCACAAACATTGCGGTTTTTTTATAATCATTGGTTCTGTTCCCAGGCGGTTCCCAGCACATCTCCCAGGACACCTTTATCAGAGTTCACACTGCTGCTGCTCCCGAATCCAGGATTGAATCGAGCACACCAGTTGCAGTCAAGCCTATACCACTTGCAACATTTTCCATGGGCACCCCTTAAGCTGTAGTGCGTCCCTGGCCGGTAGCAGGGACACCAACAGCAACAGCATCCCAGCAACAGCAGCAGCAGCACAGCAGCAGTAGGGGCACCATGCGGGACTCAGATGATGGAGCTGCTGGAAGGAGGGCAGAGATATACACATATGAAAGCAACACGCTGGTGTATGCCATGAACTGGAGTGTGAGTCGACCTCTGGCTGCACTCCTGCAGCACTGTGCAAGGATACAGCATTGTTGTGCCGAGATACAGCATGTTGCACCTGCAGCATGTGTGCTGATGGTGCAGCAGTTGGTGCTAAGTATAGGTGCATGCACAGCAGCTGCCGCATCGCACATGCATGCATGCAGGAGGCTAGCTGCACCATGTTGCAACATGCGAGCAGCTGATATTTAATGATATCTAAGAGGTTGCTACCGCGTGTTGTCCAGCAGCATTTGGCAGCCGTGCCAGCAGCTAGGAAGCAGTTGTACCTGCTGACGACACGTTGATGATGGACCTCCCGCTGCTGCTGCTGCTGCTGCTGCCGCTGCTGCTGCTGCTGCAGGTCCGTGCTGACAAGCGGTACCGCCTGGCAGTGGGCAGCTTCAAGGAGGACACAAACAACCAAGTGGAGATCATCCAGCGTAAGCAGGGCCTGGCTAATGCATTTACAATCAGACGAGAGGCTGGGACATGTCCCTGGTAGCAGCAGGACAGCACAGCTCAACTGCAGCTGGCAAACACGGTGCTAGATGTACTACCTTGCTGCAGCAGCTGCAGATGCAGCGTTTTCAGACGTGAAAGCAGCAGCCACACAATGTAACAGTGCATGCTGTGTCTACACGCCCAGAGCAATCAGCAGCAGCAGCAGCGCGCAGACCTCGTAACTTGTCACGCATCAAGCTGTCAAACTTGCTCCCCATCTCTGCTGCTGCTGATGCTGCTGCTGCCGTTACTGCTGCTGCTGCACATGCTGCTGCTGCTGCTGCTGTTGCACATGCTGCTGCTGCTGCTGCTGCTGCTGCTGCTGCTGCTGCTGCTGCTGCTGGTGCTGTTGCTGCTGGTGCTGGTGCTGCTGCTGCTGCTGGCACCAGTGGATGAGGAAAACAGCCGCCTGGTGTGCGACCCTGCGCTCACCTTCCAGCATGCCTACCCGCCAACGAAGCTCATGTTCATACCAGACAAGTGAGAGCGCCAGATGAATACATGAACAGATGCATGCTGTGTTGCTGCGTGTCAGCTAGCATCACATGCACTAGGGCAACAAAGCTCATGTTGATCCCTGACAAGTGAGCGCCAGCGGATTCAATGTCATTGGATGCCAACACACACAGACTTACTGCTTGGTTGTGTGGCTGCAAGCATCAGATGCAGCGGGGCAGCAGCTGACAATTGATAGCACCACTGTGATCCGCTGTTTCTGTTATCATGCGTGTGTCCTGCTTCACCTCGCGCCCGTTCTACCCTCCGGCGCAGCTCTTGTCAATTGTGGTTGCATGGTAATGAGCCAACGACCAGTACATATGCACATGTGCTGCGGCTGCAGCGGCTGGCGTGCGGCCTGACCTGCTGGCCACCAGCAGGATGCAGCTCTTGCCATACACTGTTACAATCGACCAAGTTTATCTGCATGTGCTGCATGTGTGGCTGCAGGGCTGGCGTGCATCCTGGCCTGCTGGCGGCCAGTCGGATGCAGACCTTGCTATACATTTTGGGGTTAGCTCAAATCTCAAAATTTTTGAGCTAACCCCTGTGCATACGCTGTGGCTGCAGGGCTGGCGTGCGACCCGACCTGCTGGCCACCAGCGGGGATCACCTGCGCATCTGGAGCATACAGGACAGCGCGGTGGTGCTGGACCGGCTGCTGACAAATGTGAGTGGAGTGCATTTAGTTTTAGAGAGTTTCAAACTGGCAGAGAGTGCCTGGAGCATACAGGACAGCGCAGCGGTACTGGACAAGCTGCTGACTGATGTGTTTTTTCTGCATAAGATTCATCAATGGAGGGGAAGTCAGAGAATTGTTCTGAGCGTTAGATAAGCTTGAAAGGGTCTTGGGCATGGTATAGAGAACGCACACACGTGCACACCTTATATGCTTGTTGTTGATATATCACGCGCGCTGTGCTTGATGATTGTGCATGTGTGCGCCTCTGCGTGCTGCTGCAGAACAAGCAGAGCGAGTTCTGTGCGCCGCTGACCTCGTTTGACTGGAACGACGTGGACCCCAAGCGCCTCGGCACCAGCAGCATAGACACCACTTGCACCATATGGGTGAGGCGCACCAAGTTTGTGCAAAACTGCAAGTTGCAGTGACGCGCATGCTGCGTATGGTGGTCAGCAGCAGCATAGACACCACCTGCACCATATGGGTGAGACGCGCGCGCGGCTACCAGCAGCAAGTTCCACTATGTGTATGCTATGACAGCCTGCTGTTTTGATACACGTACTTGTGGCGGGTATGCTGTGACAGCCTGCTGCTGGGCGGCTGTTGGGCAGTTTATATTTTGCACCGCAACTGGACGTTGAGTGCGGCGTGGTTGGCTGCTCTGAGGCCTACCATGCCTGCTGACAATGCCTCCTGCTGTCACCGGCGCCATTTTAACACATGAACTCATGTGTGTCATCTGTGCTGCATTCTGCTGAGCAAGTCAAGACATTGAGCGCTGCGTGGTGGACATGCAGCTGATCGCGCACGACAGCGCATAGGGTGGCGCCGAACACAATTGCAGCTTGCTGCCGCCGACGCCATCTCACACATGTGTTTTGCGCATCACACTTGCTGCTTCACACGTCACAACGCGTTTGCGTCGCATCTTGCCTGTCAAACAGGACATCGAGAGCGGCGTGGTGGACACGCAGCTCATCGCACATGACACGCAAGGGGTGGCGCAGACACAACAGCTGCTGTCAATAACACATACACCTGACATAAGTTGTGTTCTTTGTATCATTTGTGCACGCAGGATATTGAGCGCGGCGTGGTGGACACGCAGCTCATTGCGCATGACATGGAGGTGCACGATATCGCTTGGGGCGGCGTGGGCGTGTTTGCAACAGCATCTGCAGATGGCAGCGTGCGCGTGTTCGACCTCAGGTGGGGCACCTCTTGTTGCGTGTCTTGCTGTGCAGTGAACGCCGTGTGTTTCGACCTCAGGTGCAGCATGTTGCGCTGCTGTGCTGTCTTGGGCTGACGCATGTCTTCACAGCCGTGCCGTGCCATGTCGTGTCGTGCCGAGCCTACGAGCCGTGTGGTGCCGTGCCGTGCCATGCGTCCTGGCTGGACTGGCCTCTGCTTTCTTTGGGTTGCTTGATGTGCTGCGCTGTGCTGCAGGGACAAAGAGCACTCCACCATTTTCTTTGAGGGCCCTGCTGACAATGCTTTGCACTGCGCTGTACTGCATGTACTGCACTGTTCGGTACTGCATTGTACTGCTGCAGGGACAAGGAGCACTCCACCATCATCTTTGAGGGCCCTGCTGACACGCCGCTGCTGCGGCTGGGCTGGAACAAGCAGGACCCGCGATACATTGCGACGCTGGTGGCAGACAGTCCAAAGGTGCGGCTGGTTTGAAGTTGTGTTGCTGGTGTGGGTCACCCATTGCTATTGAAGTGGAAAGGCGAGCCCTACACGGCTTGTTAACCTGCGTGCAAGCGTGCGCAAGCCTGCTTCAGCAAGTCAAAAGGCCTGCGGTTGAGGCGAGCAGGCCGTTGTTGTCTCGCTGCATCGCTCTGCTGTTTGCAACACCGCAGTTGGTCATCCCAGGCGTCACTTGCATGCATCACATGGCCTCCACTGCATTTATTGCATCCATGGCAGTTTGATAATCACATGCATTGCATTGCTGTTCACAGAGAGCTCTAACACATCGCCGCAGGTGGTCATTCTGGACATCCGGTACCCCACTGTGCCCATCACGCAGCTGGCGCGCCACAACGGCTGCGTGAACGCGCTGGCCTGGGCGCCACACAGCGCCAGCCACATCTGCACAGCAGGCGACGACTGCCAGGTGAGCTGCTGCGGCAGGGGCGGCA
Source organism: Scenedesmus sp. ARA3 (assembly GCA_004335835.1). NCBI lineage: Eukaryota > Viridiplantae > Chlorophyta > Chlorophyceae > Sphaeropleales > Scenedesmaceae > Scenedesmus > Scenedesmus sp. ARA3. The sequence continues at coordinate 196,418 of RWJK01000982.1, read as the reverse complement.
GGAGATGAAAAACGCCTGCAGCATGTATGGAATGAAGGCCCGGCGCGAGCAGCAGTGCTTGTGTGCCCCGGCTGTGCCTGCTTGCGCTTGTGCTGCTGACCCAGGCAACACGTGAACAAGGTGAGTGAGCAGGTGTACACACGGTCAGGCAATGTCTGATCCAAGACTCGGTGCGATCTGGCTGGGCGCCGCACAGCGCCAGCCACATCTGCACAGCAGGCGACGACTGCCAGGTGAGCTGCTGCGGCAGGGGCGGCAGGAGATCGATTGCAACAGCCTGCAGCAGTCATGGCTGCCAGATTAAGTCCATGCACTTGATGCTTGTACGCGCTGGCTGCGCTTCAGGCTGCATTGTGCTGGGTTGGTGCATTACTCGCGTAAGGCGATTGCACAAGGCAGTCAGGCATGGACGTTGCAAGGTGCTGTGGCTGTAGCAGGCGCTCCACTGCTCTCAATTTGTTGCTCGTACCTTCTCCTGCAATGTCAACTGTTGCTGCTGCCGCTGCTGCTGCTGTGGTGCTCATGGTGCAGGCGCTCATATGGGACTTATCACCCCTGGGGCAGTCAGCTGCAGGCGCAGCACCCAGCAGTGCAGCAGCGCCAGCAGCAGCGGCTGCAGACAGCGGCAACAACAACATAGCATCTTCTGCAGCAGCAGCTGGTGCTGCTGCAGGCGCAGTAGGTGCAGCTGGTGCTGCCGGCGGGCCTGGCATTTACAACTTGGATCCTATTCTGGCATACAGTGGAGGCGCTGAGATAAACCAGCTGCAGTGGAGTACAGCGCAGCCAGATTGGGTGGCAGTGAGTTTTGCAAACAAGACGCAGATACTGCGGGTGTAAGGGCTGCTGGTGTCCCTCAGCAGCTGCCAGCGGTCCATGAACGCAAGCCAGTAGCCCGACGTCGACATGATGTAGAGACACTGTGATATGACACTATGATATGACGCCGTGCATTGCTTGCTTGGAGTCCAAGTGCTTGTGCAAGCGTACAACATTCCAATTATTCATGTGCAGCTGCGTCATGTAGGGTGTGCCTGGCACTCAGCACGTGATACCATGTTTGCTGACAAATGCTTTGAGCCCGGCGCGTGCCACGCGTGCAGTGCACAGGGTGTGTCTGTGTTTGGAGGGTGGTTTGATGCACCCAAAGGAGCACCAGACTGGCCCACTATGTAGGGTTTGCATGTGCATACTCTACAGTGAGCAGGGGTTTGCTGCTGAAGATGCCAGCTTGCCGCAAGCACTGGCAGTGCAAGCATTCCTCAAAGCTTGTGCTTCATGGTCCAAGGCATGTGAGTGAGCATCAATCATCATGTTTAATTGTGTAGAATTTCACAGCATATATTCTGCAACCATTTGCACAAAGCACCCACGGCAGACGATCAGCCATCAGATATGGTTGTGAGGGCAGGTGAGGGTCGAGGGGTTGCCAAAGGGGTGATGACGCTGATTCGTCGCGTATCAGCCTTTGTGCAACCTGTAGCTGCTGTTTGATACCGCTTCAACATGTTACTCAATTATGTACGTCTTAGTCGCTGAGCCCGCCTGGGCCAGGCAGAGCTGTAAAGTTGGGGACTCCACCCGCACCCTAACCCCCAAACAGCTTGTACCTGACGCAACCTGCCAGGGCAGGGTGAAAAAAGACTTGGCTGTCCTCTCCTAGCATGTGTGACACGGCAACACGGCCGCCCCTCTCCCCGATTGTGGCTAATGGTAACCATAATATGGTTCGCTCACTGAAGATATCACAGGGGCCAGATACAACAACAGCTGATCCAAGACGTGTTCACGATCATATGAAACCAATCTATATCACGTTTTGCTGACAAGCCGATCAATATCTACCCTCCTAGAGCCATAGGTCAGCATTGTCACCAGTCTCGGAGTTCTAAGATAGGCGTGGCGACCACGTTAATACAGTTGTTCAATTCAGTTCTGGTTAAAGATTGTCTGTGTCTGCGTTGGAGATCACTGGCGGTCTCCGTGTCATCAATATGATAATATATATCAATATGATAATATATATTGATTCCAGGACAGCAGCTAGCGATGCCCTGTAATAGATTATAGTCACTATGCTGCTGCCCTATCGTGTTGTTAAAGTCTTGCTTGCCATGGGTGGCGACATGAGAAATTCGTCGAAACGATTGAACGCTGCTCCAGTCGACACCATGCAGCAACGCAATGCAAGACCAGCTATCAGAATCGTGCGTAGAAACCTATTGAATCCGCATGCACTCGTGGATTCTCGACAAATTTTCAAGGATGTTTCGTAGCGTCATCCTCACAGGCCGTTCATGCCGAACACTCGGCACCTTTTTGCGTTGCAGGACTCGCCACGTTGGATATCGTGATTAAACGCTTCATCATGAACTGGAGCTCTTGCTCTCGACTGGCCTGCGTGATCGCGGCTGCGGTGTGGCTGTTGGCCCTGCCATCTTTGACAGATGCCCTTGACACATCCACTGTTTGCAATGGTGTGGCAGACGTGGATGCCGGTTGGGGGCACACATGTGCTGTTGCGAAGGACGCCACTGTGAGATGCTGGGGGGTAAACACTGAAGGACAGCTGGGTAACGGCGACAATGCTACGATCTTGAGTTATCTGCCCGTGGTGGTAACAGGCCTGACCAATGTGCTCAGCATTGCTGCCGGACACTCCCACACATGTGCAGTGCTGGACGATGACACTGTACACTGCTGGGGTTTAAATGAGGCCGGCCAGCTGGGTGATGGCAACTCTGGCGACTCATCTGCAAACAGCAGTGTGCCTGTGAAGGTGAATGGCACCGGCCTGAGCAATGTGCGTAGCATCGCCAGTGGACAGCAGCACACATGCGCAGTGTTCAAGAACGGCACTGCATGCTGCTGGGGCTGGAATGGATATGGCCAGCTGGGTGATGGCAGCACCATCAGCAGCAACGTGCCTGTGATGGTGTCAGGCTTGACCAATGTGCGCAGCATTGCCGCTGGAGAAAGGCACACATGCGCAGTGCTGGACAACGACACTGCAACCTGCTGGGGGGCTCAACTACAACGGCCAGCTGGGGGACGGCAGCACCACCACGGCGGGATGTTTTTGCAAACCTGCGCCCGTGTTGGTGTCGGGCTTGAGCAATGTGCGCAGCATTGCTGTTGGTTCAGCGCACACGTGCGCCGTTCTGAACAACAACGCCTCAACCTGTTGGGGTCAAAACGACCGCGGCCAGTTGGGTGATGGCAGCACCACCAACTCGGGCTGTTTATGCAAACCTGACCCTGTGTTGGTTTCCGGCTTGAGCAATGTGCGCAACCTTGCCACCGGGAGCTACCACACATGTGCAGTTCTGGAAAATGGGACTGCAAGCTGCTGGGGAGTCAATGATAACGGCCAGCTGGGTGATGACAGCACCGATGAGAGACATGCCCCGGTTGCGGTGTTGGGCTTGAGCAATGTGCACGGCATTGCCGGTGGGGAAACGCACACGTGCGCAGTTTTGGAGGATGGCACTGCCCGCTGCTGGGGAAACAATGCATACGGCCGGCTGGGCGATGGCAGCGATGTTGAAAGACACGCCCCTGTTGAGATGGCATGCCGTGAGTAACATCGATATTAGTTCCAGCTTGAAGGTGTCGTGTGTCAGGCAGCAACTTGCTTTGAAAGCAGTTTGCAAGCATCTGCCAGCAAAATGCACGCATCCACATGCACAGAGCACAGCCTGCATCAATGCCAGCAGTAGGTGCAGCACATCAACTATGCAGCATCACAACCAACCTGGCTGCTGCAAAGCTGAGGGGCCACCTGTTCTGCCCTGCTGCTCACTCTGCAGCGTGCACTGGCGAGCCCAGCAAGTTCAGTCCACCCTTGCCTCCAAACTCAGCCTGGTCCTGCACCGGCAGCACTGAAGGCAGCACGTGCGCGGCTGGTTGCAACCCTGGCTACACTGCTGCTGGTTCCACCAGCTGGATCTCCACCTGCACATCTGGTATCTGGAACCAGCCTGCCGCAGATATGTTGGAAAACCCGCTGATCTGCATGCCCGATCGTGAGTGCCGTAAGAGATGATGAGCTTGCCTGCCGGTTTTGTCTGTGCCGCCGGCGATGCATGACTGCAGCAGCTGCCTGTACAACTGTACATCGATGGCTGTGGCCGCGGCAGAGCTTGTTCGCCACCCATGCTGCTGCGTTGACTGTCATTGTTTTGATCGCACCTGGAGCAGCGGCTAGCATAAGGCTGCATCTCTGCAGTCTGGTTGAGTGCGCTTGGCTCCTGCTGCTCCTTTTGCAACAGCAGAACAATTTTCGGTTATGCATGCTGTCAGTGACTGCTGTACAGTGCATGTGCTGACAGCTCACTCTACACATCCTGCAACTAACAGCCTCTCTGCGCTGGTGTTGTGCTGTGTCGTCTGCCATATGAATGCAGCTTGCTCTACAACGGACCCTACTGATGAGAACAGCCTAGTTGTCCTGCCCAGCCTTGCTACCTGGGTCTGTACAGGCAAAGCGCACGGTGATGTGTGCACTGCAACATGCAGCGGCGGCTACCACAAGCACAGCGGCACATCCTGGCAGTCTACGTGCACCGCAGGTCACTGGCCTGCGCCTGCTGTCAGCACTTCTGGCGACACACCACTGGTGTGCGACCCAAATGGTAGGCATGTTAACAATGGCGGACACACCGTTTTGCCGACAGTTTTGTTGTGCTGAGGCCGCTGAAGATCCTGTGCCGGGTACTGCTTGTGTTAAACCAGCCGCAGCTGATTCAGCAACTTGCCGCTGTTTTGTCACCTTGTGGAAGGGCTTGTCAAGGCAGCAGGGCGGCTACGTTCTGAAGCGAGCAATGACTGCAGCAACCACCTTTAGCTTCAGTTGGTTAGTGATTTGTGCAGCAAAGTATTGTAGCGCTTGAGTACTAACAAACTGTTTTGGGGCGTGCCAAATAACCAGCGCGTGTGTGGCGAGTGTCTCTGCTGCAGGCTGCACCGGCACTCCTGTAGACACAGCACCCGACATGCCTGCACTGTCCTCTTGGATCTGCCCCAGCCTCATACATGGCTCCAAGTGCAGGGCAAACTGCAACAGCGGCACCACTACCGCAGCAGGCACCTCCTGGGTGTCCACATGCAACCTGGGCAGCTGGGGCCAGCCAGAAATTGACACCGGTGGTACCGCGAAGTTGCTGTGTCAACCCTGTGAGTGTGTTGCTGCTGCGCAACTGCCGGAGATGCTGCTGTGGTGCCTGTAATTTGCTTAACCTGCAGCAGCTGCTGCCTGACTGTTGCAATGCATGTTCGTATACCTTGCTTGTGTAAGAACAACCGACCCTTCAAAATGAGGATGCCTGACGAGGTTCTGCTGCTGCTGCTGCTGCTGCTGCTGCTGCTGCTGCTGCTGCTGCTGCTGCTGCTGCTG
>RWJK01000982.1:138528-190973 GCA_004335835.1 Scenedesmus sp. ARA3 | reverse complement strand
GCTGCTGCTGCTGCTGCTGCTGCTGCTGCTGCTGCTGCTGCTGCTGCTGCTGCTGCTGTCAACACAGCGTGCTATGGCTCCCCAAGCAGCACAAACATGCCGGCTGATGCTGCTTTCCTGTGCAGCAGCTTTGAACACGGAGCCAAGTGCAAGGCCTACTGCAACGCCCAGTTCACAGCAGATGTGTCCACTTCCTGGGTGTCAACCTGCGTTGCTGGCAGCTGGGGTGCAGCAGTCCCTGACACTGGCGACAACAAGCTCAACTGCCTTGCAAGTGAGCTCAGCACACACTGTGTGAATGGCATGAATGCAGATTTGCAGAGCATCAATGAAGTGTCTGTCACCTACTGCCAGGCATGCCACTGCATGCTTCTCCTGCCTGGACGCGTATGTGTCGTTGACGGTCCAGAAGAACCGCAACTGAACTGACTAAACGTTTGCTGCATGCTGCGCTGCAGGCTGCGACGGCAACCCCAGCCCTGATCCACGCTTTGGCGTCTTCTCCTGTGTTCCGTCCACACTTCGTAGCGCTGTCTGTAATGCGACGTGCCTGTATGGCACCGTCGGTGGCGCGCCTGCTCCTTTTGCCACCTGCACTAACGGAGCTTGGTTGATTACTGATGGATTCTGTGCCAGTCCATCACCCCCGCCGCCATCTGTGACGTGTGTGACGTCTTCCATCCCCTGGACCTGGTTTCTGGCCAGCAGCTGCAGCGCTGATGTGACAGATGCATTGGTGCACGCCATGATGGCGGATCTGCAGGGATTGCTGCTGCAACTTGGCAGCAACGGCATGCTGTCAGTGGCACAAGCGGCCTGCACAGCAGATGAGGTGAGACGGCCTGCACAGCGGATGAGGTGAGACGGCCTGCACAGCGGATGAGGTGAGACGGCCTGCACAGCGGATGAGGTGAGACGGCCTGCACAGCGGATGAGGTGAGACGGCCGCTCTTTACACCGTGCCGGTACCGGCACGTTGTATGTAGGATGTGACACCGGTGTCACATGTGCAAGCGATTACTCCATGCTGCTTGCAGTTTATGTTTGTTGAGTTGAGGTCTTGTGCGCGACACTGGGCGACTAGTGTCTGCATGCGCAGCACAGCATGCGAGTTGTTACATTGCATCTGAAGCGAGTAGTATCTAGGCAAAGCCAATGCAGTGGCACCAATCCAATTGCACCTGCAACTCCGCCTTTTCAACTACGGGGCGCTGTTAGATCCCTTCTGACCAAGTGGCATTGCGCATTATGCGATACTGTGTGCCTTGCAGCCGCTGAGCAAGCTGCAGGTGGACATCACACTGACTGAAACAGTGACAGCAACAGCACCGGGCAAGCGTGCTGCGGCGCGTGGCACTGTGCGCCCTGCTGGCACTGGAACCTTGGACAAGCTGCGCGCACTGATCTTGGGCTCTGGCTTGGCTCAAGCCATGCCCACCGTCATGAAAGGCAAGTTCTGTTGTAATCATGCCAGGCAGATGATGACAGCAACACAGTGAGAAGGCACAACACATGATGCGGCAGCAAACAAATGGCACCTGGCTGGAGTGGTTATAAAGATGCTTTGGATTTCTACATCAGGAGACAGCAGCAGGCGGTTGTGGGCTGCCTTGCATGTTCTTTTCAAGGAGACGCGTTTGCTGTTGCTGCTGCTGCTGCTGCTGCTGCTGCTGCTGCTGCAGACCTGCAGCAAGCAGGCATTGAGTACGCTGAGCCAGGTGCGGCACTCTGACAGGTGGTCCTTTTGCCTTGTGCATGATGATGATGCGCAATCAGATGTACTGTTTTGTTGATGCAGCTTGCTCCTGGTGCAGCAGATGCGTGGCGCAGCTTGTACCATGCTTGCGGCTCATCATGAGACGTGAAGGTGCTGAAACTGTGCCTGCAACTGCAGAGACAACCGCGAGCCTGAGCAGCGCTGTTGTGACAGAAGGTGACAGGCCTCCTGCAGGAGGAGGGGGTGTCCAGTGCCTTGCAGGACAGATGGCATATGCGCCCACAGGTAATTAAGCCTTTTGAAGTGAGCTAGAGAAATGGCGCTGCAAAAGCACACAACGCCTCGGCTGCTGAGTTATCTAGCCACAAAAGCAGGGCTTCCTGTCCCTCAGGTTCATAACTGTGCTGCTTTCAACCCACATGTTTTGAGAGTCTCTTCTGTGTCAGCATGAGCAACTTCCTCCACTATCTTATGTGACCATGTTGCTGTCTTCTGCAGGCCCCTGCTACAGGTGCCCTCCCTGGCAGTACAACCCAGTGGCAGGTGGCAACTGCTCCAACTGCACCATCCCCAACACAGAGCCAAACCTCTCCCTGACTGCTTGTGACTGCCTGCCTGGCTTCAACGAAGCAAAGACAGCAACAGGTGTGCTTGAGAAGTGTGTGCTTGCCAGCTTGAAATGCCCGCCTGGCACAGATTACAATGCACACGGAACTGCATGTGTGACGATCGAGCAGAATCCGGTTGCTGAGCGCTTAACAGATGACAACTTCACTGTGGTGGCTGGGAGGTGGGCCGATCTGAATGTCCTGCAAAATGACAAGGCTGCTGCGGCTGGCGGCGGCTTGATCGAGCTTGCTTCCCTGCCCACATCTGGAGAGGCAGTGATGGCTGCGGAGCTCATCCGCTACTTGCCCAAGGCAGGAGCACTTGGCATTGACAGCTTCAACTACATGTATGCTGCAAAGAACGGAACAAGGAGCATTGCGAGGGTTACCCTGAACATCACAGCTGGCAGCTGCAGCCCAAACAAGTGCGGCCCAAACAGGGCTGCAGGCGACTGTGATGCGGCTACAGGGCGCTGCAAGTGTCCTGATGGATACATGATGGCCGCAATGTTTGCAATCAACCCTTCTGCAGCATCGCGTAACATCACACCTGAGGTGAAGTTGACAGTGCCACAGTTCACAGCACACTTGTGTAGTGTTCTAGTCTGTTACAATTGTCATTTTCGGTGACATGAGACACCGCCACGCACACGATTTGTGTTGGGACGCCGCATGGTTAGATGCATGCTGCAGCGGTCAGACACACATGATAATGGATGGGGCGCGTGATGCTGCATGTCACAGCGTCGTCTGACCACAGCCAACGAGATCTTGCTGCCTGCAACTCACTGTTGTGCTGCCGCAGGTGCCTGCTTGCACCTACCAGTTCATCCCCACAGGTACATTCAAGCTGTCAGGCATGGCGGCAAAGGTCAACGACTTGGTCAACGTCACTTTCAGGCTGGCACCACGCAGCAATGCAAGGGCTGCAGCAGCTGCCTGCATCACCTTGGATGCTGCTGCCCCTCTTGTGGGTGTGGGCAACTACCCCAACTGCCCATCAGCAGCACCTTGATCTTTCATGCACCTCATGCGGCATACGCACCCTGCTCTGTTTGATGTCTGACGTCAGACCCGTTTCGGTCGACCCGTTTTAAAACACAATGCGCATCATGCATAGTATGCACCTGTCACCCGCGCCGAGCAACTGGTGCCTCCTGCAGTGCTGCACACCATGCTGAACTGCAGCACTGCCATCTGTGTAGCACTGGATCTGCAAAGCACACTGGTGTGTTGGCTATGGTGAATGAGCCGCCACAATGCCTTGTTCACATTGTGGGTCAGGTCATGTGATCACAACTCAATTTAGTTGTTGGTGGTGCTGTTTGGTTGAAGTGCTGGAGGATGCAACGCGCTCCACAGGAGCAGATGCAGTTGTTACAAACGCAATGGGATTGCAAGCAACCGGGATTTCGGGGTGCCTCTTCTGTCTGTATCAGACATTGTCAACATCAGTGCATCTTGCTCGAACTGATGACAGCTTTTGATGGATGTGCCGTTCCTGTGGTATGCTGCCCCGCCCTGTGCCCGAGTTTTGTCGTCTGAAGCTGCGGCCTTCTAGGCGTGGTTCATGCATGCGTGTGCACATTTTGACTCACGGCCACAACTCACAGCTGTGGCCATATGGCAATGCATTGATTTGCTTTTGCTTTTCAGGAGACTGCTGGTGCTTTGTGCTCTTTGGCACTGCGCAGAGCGGCTGGTGTGCAGAGCTTGACACGGCAGCACCCGGCTGCTGTGCCCGGTTTCCGGCAGCGAGGAAGCACCTCCATGGTGTTGCAACATTGATGCATTGTCCTACATGGCCAGCTGATGAACAGGGCCAGTAGGTTGTGTGAGATGCTTTGTGTTTGTTGTCGACAGAGGGATATCCATCAAAATCGATTTGTGCGTAGGGCACAGGCGTCCTCTGCTGTGCCATTCACGGTTCAGGCAATGATAGCAGGTTGGGTTTTATGACCAGCTGCTTGATGTATGTATGCTGAAGCGTTTGTACGCTGAGGTTTGGTGTGTAGGCGCTGCTCCAGGAGCAGGTGGGTGGACCTTTTGACGCAGCAGTTGCATGCTGCATTCTGTTTGCTTTTGTTGAGCATGTTTTGTGCAGCAGAGGTGTGATTCTGGCGGCTGTTGTTGGACGTGTCCATGAGTTGCTGCATCAGGCCATCACCATTCAGGCAAGCCTGCAGTCAACGGCTAGTACCGCCAGTTGCATGCAGCTCTTCTCTTTTGGCGTGAAGTCATCATTCGCGCGTATGTTGATCGTGGGAAGACTTACGTGCAATTGTCTGTGTTCCAGCGTGATGTTGGCTGCATGGCAAGCAAGCGGCTGCAGGCTTTCCTGCCAGGAAACAGCAGTGCTGGTACACTCGTGCACAAAGCATAGCAATCTGACGTTGATCTAGCTTTGAGTGGATGCAATGACCGTCGTTGACTGTTGATCTGACTGCTTGGCTGGAGCACGGCTCCTGTATGGCATGCATCGCTGTTGCTGCCGCCCTAGGTGTGTATCGCCTCCTTGCGTGGTATACTTGCGTGGTATACTTGCGTTAGCATATACTTGCGTGGTATACTTGCGTGGTATACTTGCGTTAGCATGATTTGATGGCACTGCAGTGCCACCTCGGGAATTGCTGGGGGCTGCTGCCCTCACTTCATCGGAGACCTCACTAGGATTATTAATCTTCACACTTGTTTGAAGCCATGCAGTGCTTGCGTGTTGGATGCAGCACAGCCAGTGCTGAGCGTGTGTTGTGAGGATTGACTATGTGCTCCTCCTCCTTGTGCTGACTAGGCCTGCTGCACCTCCTTGCGTTGTGTGCATGATTTGACGGCACTGCAGTGTCACGTGCTTGGCGGCTGGGGGGCTGCCCGCCCAACCATCAGGGATCCCGGCATCTTGCGTTGAATGCATCATGATCAGGCCATTGCGCGCTGGTTCACTGCCTTTGGCACAGCCCCCCAGTTCTGCTGCAAAGTTTGTGCAGCATGTTTGCTGCTGCGTCTCCTGTTTTACATGTCGATAAGAATGTCACTCTTACGAACTACGCTCGTCATGTGCGGCTGCCGCTGCCCAGGCAGCGCTCTCGTGTGTGTTCTGCTTCTGCTCATGTGTTGATCTAAATCCTGTAGAGGTCTGCCAAAGCGTGGTGGGCCCACCGTACCGCTCTTGTGTGTGTTCTGCTGCTGCCTATGGGCAGGACCGTGACCGTGCATGATGCCACATGTGCATGCTACTCTACACAATGCCAGCTTGCCCTGGCACCCAGTATGAAGTGCAGCACCATCTGCACCGTCTGCTGTGCACTATGACTTGTGTCTGTGGCCCCATATGCAGTAATGCGAGGGTTTAGCGGCAATGGGGCACAGTGTGAGGTTACACAATTATCTTTCCTGGAGTTCTCCTTGAGCTTTACGTTGTCGACTTGTTTTGACACACCCTGCTGAATGCTGATTATTTTGTGCTTTACACGGTCACGCTACCTGCTGCAGCTGTCACAGCTGCACCAGTGGTTTTGTATCGAGGCATTGCATGTCCCAGCCGTTCTGCGCGTGGGTACAGAGCTGCACCTCTCTCCTGCAGGTCTGCGAACGGTGTGAACCAGGCTGTGCTGGCACAGCTGGCTCACTTGCTTCATTTCCAGCGGCAGCAGAAACTGCTGTGCGGGCCGACTGTCACAGTGTGGGACGGTTCCTGTTTCCGTTGGCGCTGCTATTGGTGCCTCAGTGTTGTCTTGATTCTTGAGTGTTTGGACGTGTTTTGGTTGCTATCCGGCAGAGTCTGTCCCTGCCACTGAGCCTGTCGAGGTTGCCCTTGCGCAACCCCCCAAACAGTTGTCACCCCTAGGCCATGAGTACCGCGCCCACATACCACTGGGTTGGCAACACGATTTTGTTGTTGGTTGTCCATTTGCCTCTTCAAGCATGGCCCATGTTTCTTCGCTTGGTGCTCATGGCCAACCCCTCATGTAACCACCCCCTCTGCTGTCAGCCGCCTGTTTTCTTCAGCCGCCTGTTGCACATCCGGGGACAACTGTCGTGCAAGAGTGGCGACATCTTACGAAGAATTCTGGCAAGGTCGGAACAACGCGCCCTGCACATTCTGAAGCAATCCATTGGCATAGCTCTGCAGGCACAACGCAGCGTGCACGTGCCAGATACATGCATGACCCGTCAACGTCTCAGCATACAGAAAGTTGCAAATACAGCCGCACACAACCCTCAATGATTGATAGGCTGACGTGTATGACTCCTGGATTCCAAAGAACCAATGTTGCCAACACCAGTAGTGCACATCATCTGAACAGCACTGTCATGACATTCAGCAGGACGACTCCAGCCCAGAGCCAAAGCGCTGCTGCAAGCCCCAAACCCAGTGCTGCTGCAAGCCCCAAGGTGCTGCTGCAAGCCCCACAACCAGCGCTGCCGCTGGTCCACCAACAAGCCACAAATTGCCAGCCCAACCAACACGGCAGGCGCCAGCCAAACACCAGTGCTGCTGCTAGGCACTCAGCTGCTGCATCGCCCACTGATAGTGCTGCTGGGCTGACCCTTGAAACGGACCCTTGTGGACACAGCTGCTGCTACTGCGCCGGCCCACCACGCGCGTGTACACATACATGTAGCCCATGCCGGCCGTTCAGCAGTGCTGCTGCCATCCGCCTGACAGTGCTGCTGCTACTGCGCTGGCCCATCCACGCGCGTGTACACGTACATGTAGCCCATGCCGGCCGTTCAGCAGTGCTGCTGCCATCCGCCTGACAGTGCTGCTGCTACTGCGCTGGCCCATCCACGCGCGTGTACACGTACATGTAGCCCATGCTGAGGGGCGGGTGCTCGCTGGCCGCCACCTTTTCATCGTTGAAGATCACCCAGCGGCCATCCTGCAGGAAGAAAAAGAAAAAGGGTCCAGCAGTGGCAGGGCATGCACCGCAGTTGATCGACGGTTGGTGCAGCAGGCGGCCAGGCAATGAGACTGACGGCTGCTGCTAGCTACCTATGCACATTGCAATCGCAAGCCAGCAGGGACACATCATGGCCGCCAGACCATGCCTATGCACGCAGCAGCAAGTTGGCAGGTGCACCGATCCTGACAAAACAAACTGTGCTGACCAACTCACCTTCTTCACGTGTGCCACGTAGTGCCCGCAGGCTGTGTTGCTGCCCATGTGGCTCACAATGCCCAGCAGCTTGTAGTGCCCAGGGCCGTCCAGCAGCTGCGGCCTGCAGCAGCAGCAGCAGCAGCAGCGGCAGCAGCAGCAGCAGAAGCACATCTGATTAGCGAAGATGTCGAAGCAGCTGGATCTCGGCTTTTCCCGCCGCACTATCTGATTACAGAGAAGTTTACGCCAGCAGCAAGCCACCCTCAGATGCCCAACCGTGCAGTTGCACAGCTGCTACCGCTAAAAAGCAGCCTATTGCAATGCAGCAAGCAGCCGGCCGCACCTGTTGCCAGCTGCTGCTGCGTCAGCGCCGCCGCCGCCTGCTGCTGCTGCCGCTGCGCCGCCCTTCACTGCTGCCACTGCTGCTGCCAGGTCGTCCATGTGGCTGAAGAGCCAGTCCCCGGCCCTCTCCACGTTGCCGCCTGTGGCTGTGAGAGCCGCCTCTGCTGCGTCTGCCTCAAAGCCCATTGCTGCCAGCATAGACACCTGCATCAAGTAGCAGCAGCAGCAGCAGCAGCAGCAGCACGGCGAATGCTAATAAGTCAGGCCGGCGTCAGATGTGAAAGTGCCGCCTCTGCTGCGTCTGCCTCAAAGCCCATTGCTGCCAGCATGGACACCTGCATCAAGCAGCAGCAGCAGCAGCAGCACGGCGAATGCTTATGAGTCAGACCGGTGTCAGGTGTGACAGAGCCGCCTCTGCTGCATCTGCTTCAAAGCCCATGGCTGCCAGCATGGACACCTGCATCAAGCAGCAGCAGCAGCAGCAGCAGCACGGCGAACGCTTATTGAGTCAGGCCGGTGTCAGATGTGAAAGTGCCGCCTCTGCTGCATCTGCCTCAAAGCCCATGGCTGCCAGCATAGACACCTGGGGTGTGTTGCAGCAGTAAAACGATGATCAACTCCAACAGCTGTTGTGACAAAGGGTCCGCAAAGCTGCAGCGTTGCACTGCTGCTGTTGCCGCTAACCCAGGAGAGCCGATTGCCGCCAACAGCATGCAACACAACCGCACATGCAATGAGCTATGAATGCAGTGCATGCGTTCAACATGACGGTAAAATGCGACACACAGCAACAATCCTGGCAGCAACCCATGCTCCACCATGATGATGAAGCAAAGGACCCTCACTTTTTCAGGGTCATGCTGCTGCTGCGCGCCTGCTGCTGCTGCTGCTGCTGGTGCTGCTGCTGCTGCTGCAGGTGGCGGCAGCGGGTCATTGAAGTCGGGGTCTTCCATGTGCGCAAAAACCCACTCCATAGCCACCTCTGCATTGCTGTTGCCAGTAGCCAGCGCTGCAACAGCAAGGACCAAGAGCAGGGTTCATGTTTTGAGCAGCCGTGGCTTGAGCGGTGCGGCATGGGGCACCAAGGCGGGAGCAGCTGGTGTATGCAGTGCCGAGCGCTGTCTTTACAGCGGCACGGCGACGGTTGATTTTGACGGTGAGGAGCATTGCATTGTGGGCAACCATCAGACATGCTGTATGCAGGCAGCAGGTACATCACGCACATGCATGCCAACCATCAGATGCAATGGTGCTGAGTATTGCGCAGCCAGCACTGACAAGCATCACACGCAACAAGCCGTGTCAAGCGACACCAACCCTCACCTGCCCGCTTGCTACCATTTTCTGAAAAGCCCATGGTCACCAGCTGCGTCACTATCGCAGGATCAGGCTCCGGCGCTGCTGCTGCTGCTGGTGCCGCTGCACCGCCGCCTGCTGCTGCTGCTGCTTCCTCTGGCTGCAGCTGCTCCCCTGGCTGTGGGCCGCTGCTGCGCAGCTGTTCGATGTGAAGCTCCTCGGGCATGGGAACTTCCACCTCGAGCTTCTTGGGGGTCCAGTCCTCTGTATGTTGTGAAGTTCACGGCAAAGTTGCGAAGTTCACAGTAAAATGATGAAGGTCGAAGTGTGGCCAATGAAGATTCGATTGCAGAGTGAGTACAAGCAGCCAAAGTGGATATGGTGGCAATGCCTTGCTGTTTTTGTGGTGGGCGTTACCAGAGCCTGCTGATGTGACACATGTGGAGCACCGGAGTCAGCACCACATTAAGAACAAATGTTACAACACACATATACACACAAACAGCTGCAGTCCTGCTGCTCACCCGCCACGTAGTAGCGCTTGAGCACCAGCACCAGCACAGGCGGAAAGCTGGCAAAGCGGCTGGTGCGGCTGGCAGTGCTCTTGCGGCCGCCCAGTGCAGCAGACGCATAGTCGTCAAGCACCTGTGCGGAAGCACGGCCATGGAGCAGAGTCTCAGAACCAGTGCATGATGCTGTGCAGGCATGGAGCTTACTGCTTCACACCGCAAACAACGCAGCACAGGCGTGCACGCGCTAAAAGAAGGAGGTCACACAGTGGCTGATGCTCACTGGTTATGCCCATGGCACGAAGGTCGTGAAAGCTGGTGACAGCTTTCGTCAAAAAAAGAAGACTGCCGCGAGAAATGCAACAATTCAGACAGCACCCTGCAAAGCGCCTTTTGCTTCAGCATGCGCGCGTAGGACGAAACAGCAGCAGCACACCAAGCTCAACACCTGCATGCCTCACCTCAGCTGCTGTGAACTTGTTCAGGCACGCCTCAAAAGGCACCACAGGCAGCACAGGCGACTCCGCAGCTCCCGACTTGACGGCAGCAGCAGCAGCAGAAGCGGCAGCAGCAGCGCCGCTGCCGCTGCTGTCGCCTGGCAGCAGCACAACACTGGCTGCTGGGTCGCTGGTGGCATCTAGGCTGCTGTCTGCGCCGATGTACGCGCTTGCCTGCAGCACAACAGGTCAAGCGACAAAGTGCGGCAGACTCAGCCTTTACACTGCGTTGAAGCAGTGAGCACAACAGCACAACGGGCCACCGGTCCGTGAGACACAAGTTACAGAGCTTGCGCAATGTTGCAGTCACCTTTGCTTCCTTGACCCGCTGGCACTTCCCCATTGTAAAAGCTCACACACATGATAGACTCAACTCAGACGGATCATCACGATCCAGGCACTACACCCGCCACACGACCAACAGGCAGCTCAGCGCATGCATGCACCGCAGTCACCTGCTCCTCCTTGAGCCGCTGGCGCTTGGCCTCCCGCTCCTTGTAGGCTGCCACCCACCCCCAAACATTAGCCGCCATGAGCAAGCAGCTCACGCCAAGCGCCACCGAGCTGTGCCGTACACTTGTTCATTGAGCCACTGCCACTTTTCCAGGCCGCTGTTCCAACGCACACATCAAAAACACAACTGACGGGGGCAGCACACTCAGACTGAGCGCCCAGGAAAAAACTCAAACAGACCAAATATGTGCCGCAGTCACCTGCTCCTCCTTGAGCCGCTGGCGCTTGGCCTCTCGCTCCTTGTAGGCGGCCACGGCCTCCTTGTTGGTGGCGGCCTCCAGCGGGATGTGCAGCTCCAGACTAGCGGCCATGGCGCGCCTGCAGCAGCACAGTTGCAAATCAAGTGATGTATAAACAAACTGTGCGTGGATCGCGCATTGCAATGCATTGGGCAGCCACGGCCTCCTTGTTGGTGGCTGCCTCCAGCGGGATGTGCAGCTCCAAGCTAGCAGCCATGGCGCGCCTGCAGCAGCACAGGCAGTTCCCAACGGGAAAGCATTGAACAACTGAAATACAGGCGATGCATGAGCAGTTACGGCCTCCTTGTTGGTTGCAGCCTCCAGCGGGATGTGCAGCTCCAAGCTAGCAGCCATGGCACGCCTACAGCAGCACAGCCATGGCAAACACGATGCAGGGATGAGGTACATAGGAGTAATGATTAAAAAAATGAAATATTGAAAATAAAATTGAGCTGACAGGCACTCAGCCCTGTAGAAGGTGAGTGTGTGTAGCACCGCTTCTGCTGCAGCTCAGTGTGTGTAGCAGGGCGGCTGCTGTGCTCCAATGGGCTGCTGTTTGTACTTGAGCTTTTGAGGAGTGCTGCTATGGAGCACTCTCACACGCCAGTGCATTCTCAAGCAACATGTTGAAAGCAGCCATAATGCTGCAGTTGCAGCAGCAGCAGCGCTCACCTGTAGCTGACTGCTCTGCTGGTTGGGCACTGCATGATGCACCTAGCTTATGCAACGCATGCGGTCAGAATGGCTGCTGCTAGAGTCCAATCCAGCGGCTCACCTGTAGCTGACTGCGCTGCTGGTGAGGCACTGCGTGCGGTACTCCAGCTGGAAGCCAAACACAGAGGGAGTGAGCGCCTGCACACATCAAGATACATGCAGCAGACCGATTACGCTACAGCCAGCACAGCGCAGCCATGAGAACAGAGGGCATCAGCGCGTGCAAGGCATCTGCAAGCAGACTGCAGCAGTGCGCTTTGCGAGGTTGGGCAAGGTGCAATGTGACTGTTACGTGCGTCATGAACAAACTCAGCTGTAGCGCGAGAAAAAATAACCGTGATATCTGACCAGCTGCATGCTCACCTGCTGCTCCCCAAGCCCGAGGCGTGTTGCTGCTGCGTGCTCGCTCCTGCTGATCAGCTGCAGCAGGTGCGTCAGGTACTCAGCAGCATCCTGCAGCGGCAGCAGCAGCAGCAGCAGAACAGCACAGGCATTGGTAAGCATGTCAGCAGCTTTAGGCACATCCCGCTGAGCAGCAGAACCAGCAGACACACGCCAGCCAACTCTGCAATGAACAGCATCTCGCATGACTGGAACATGGCAACATCTCACAAGCGCACAACGCAAGCAGCGCCTTTGCTGCCGCTGCTGCCTGCCAGAACAAAACCAAGTCAGGGTGCGCAGCTTGAACCAGAGCAAGACAGCAACAGCATCATCATGCCTCATGCATACAGCTGGCAGATGCCTCACCTGCTGCCTGCCAGAAGAGAACTCGGGGTGGCCCTTGCCCACCAGAGCCTTGAAGGCAGCAGGCCGCACACTATTAGCCTCCTGCAACTCACTGCCAGCAGCACCACCACCCAAACTTGCTGCATCCTGAGGACCGCCTGCTGCACCTGCTGCTGCAGCAGCGGCCGCTGCGCCGGCTGCTGCATCCACAGCATCTGTCTCCATAGGATCAGACTCTGCTGCGGCTGCAGGTGCAGCAGCAGCAGCAGCCTTAGGCTGTGGCTGAGGCTTGCCTGTGCGGCCGCTGGTGAGAGCCAGCCCCAATTTGGCCATCTGTGCTGGCAGGTCGCCTGCTGCATCTGCTGGGGCGCTCTCAAAGATAGCAGGGGCCGCAGCCGCGTAGCGCTGAGCCACCTCTGGCAGCGAGAACAGCACCTGTATTGGTAGAAGTTGGCAACAGAACGCAGGCGGTGCAGGGGTTAGCTTGTTGTGATGTTACCCAGGTTGCTGCCAGCCCGACCCACAGGACACCTAACAAAGCACATGCAGCATGCTGTTTTTCTAGCGGCTGTTGCCGAGCTTGCAATAAACCCAAGCGACACAAATGACATCCACCCCAGACACTTCTTCTATGCACCTGCAGCACGCTGTTCATGTAGCAGCTGTTGCCTAGGTTGACGAGGCCCACGTGGCCCGGCCCCGCCAGCTGCGTCAGCTGCGCGCCCGCCTCGGTGAGGGCGGAGAACTCGTAGGCCACGTTCATGTCGATCTCAAGCTCCGCCATGGTCTTGGCAGTCTTCTCCATCTGCAGATGAAACACAAACTGATGAGACTATGTAACCCAGGCATGTGTACGGAAGAGCCACGTTCATGTCGATCTCCAGCTCTGCCATGGTCTTGGCGGTCTTCTCCATCTGCAACACAACTCCATCTGCAACACAACAAGAAACAAGATACATTTCTACAACAGGATGAGTGTCGAAAGCCGCAATCATGGTGATCTCAAACCCAGCACAGCCCTAGTCTTGGCAGTCCTCAATCTGCAGATGGTTAGACATTGTTTCATACGACAACAGCTCCCACCTGCATCATGTTGATGCCCCAGTGTGCCAGGTGTTCTGCCAGCTTTGGGTCCTGCACCATGTCATCTTCGTCCGGCGCGTAGCTGTACACGTCAGCACCTGAAGGCGTGATGGTGCCCAGCTTGACCACCAGCGGGAACTTGCGCCCCGTGGCCTCAAAGTGGCGCAGCGCGGAGCCGTTACCGCCGCTGCCGTCCGCAAACTGCAGCACAGGGAGCAGGTGCAAGCCGGGTGAATAACAGGTGCCGCCACAGCATGGTGTGTTTGGTGGTCAGTTGGCACTTCCGGTGACAGTGAATGCCAGAGGTTGTGCCACCAAAACTGGCTTGCAGGAGAGTGCCCAGCTTGACCACCAGCGGGTACTTGCGCCCCGTGGCCTCAAAGTGGCGCAGCGCGGAGCCATTGCCGCCGCTGCCGTCCGCAACTGCAGTAAGACACAGTGCAATACACAGAAGCCAGGTGCAAGTCAGGTGAGTGACGCGTGCCAGTACGCGCAGCAGGGTACGTGATGTGGCGGCCAGCACTTTTTGGTGACAGTGAATGCCAGAATTGGTGCCAAAACAATGCCAAAACCATGTAAAAGTGCCCAGCTCATAGCACATCATGTGCTGACCTGGCGGCCCGAGCCGATGTGTCCCGTGGACAGGTTGAGCCACAGGTTCTCTGTCACGCCTGTCTCATCGCAGCGCCAGTCCGCGGGGTTGGGGCTGATCTTGCGGCCGCTGTCCAGCTGGGGCAGGCCCTCGGCATACCTGGCAGCAGCAGCAGCAGCAGCAGCAGCAGCAGCGGCAGTTGTGATGAGCAGGAAGCGAGAAGACACCCAAACTGTCCCAATGTAGCATTCTAGCCGGCAAAGCATGCAGCCTCAGCTGGCGCGCTGCTGCAAACAGCTGAGCTGTGTCCAGCTGAGCTGCATGAGCTGACTGCACTGTGCCGTTGGTAGCTTGTGCATATATGCATGCATGCACGCCTGGCAGCAGCAGCAGCAGCAGCAGCAGCAGCAGCCGGCTCACCTGCTCACGCGGCGCTCCTCCTCCCAAGCAGACACTGCCTCCTGCTTGCTGGCATCCTCGTGCGCCTGGCACACACAGCAGCACAAGTCACACGTTCATCAGACTGTGAACAACGGTGCATAGCCAGCCGCGCAATGATGTGCTTGCTGGCGCCCTCATGCGCCTGGCACACACAGCAGATGAGTCACACGATGATCGATTAGTACGCAATGAAACGTCAGACATTAGTCCAGCGTGGACCACATACATGTTTGCAACCATAACTCACCTGGATTGCATTTATGACGTTAATGACAAGCTCAGGCAAGTCAGCACATGGCAGATCCACACGCAGCCGCGGCTGGCCGCCCCCCTGCAGCACCACCAGTGCCGCGGTCTTGTCCAGAGTGTAATCTTTCTGCGGCTCAACCGCAAAGCCGCCCTCGGTGCCCAGCGCAAGCTTGGTAGGCTTTGAGGCGGCGTCTGCTGCTGCTGCTGCTGCCGCTGCTGCCAGCTCATCCTCTGGAATAGGTATCTGGGAGGGTTCGAGGTTTATGTGCGGATGCGGGATACCAGTAGCAAGGCAGTGGCAGAAGTGAGACAGATTGTGGCAGGAATTGGGGGGTTGATGGCATGTGTGTGAGCGGGTAAGCTGTTATATGTGCCCTGCAGGTGGACGTGATTGCTCCACTGCAGCAGCTGCTGCAGGCCGCATTGCCATTGCTGCTTCACGCGACCCTGCTGCTGCAGCGAGCCTGCTGCGTGCCGTCTCCAGAACACCTTGCAGGAATCATAGCACCTTGTTGGCTGTTTCCTGCCATGCGTGACTGGCATGCTGCTTGCAGGAAACCCTGCGGTACTGTTGCCACCTGCACACATTGCAGATCGCTGGAATGACAGCAGCTGCAGCACCCAGCCGGCCCAACAGTGTGCGCACCCGTTTCCACAGCAGGTGCAGGTACAACGTACTGCCTGTCTTGCGCTGGTCAAGCTCCACATAATCCTGTCCAAAGCCCTTGCAGGATTGCAGCAGTCAACAGGTGCACAACAATATCGGTCAAACCTCAGTCAAACTTCAGCATCATAATCAACATTATGGCTGCTGCTGGGCTGGCTGGCGACTGTTGTGTACAGCAGCAGGAGCAGCAGATGAAGCAGCATGCACTGCTTTCGTGGTGTCTGCAGGGCTGCAGGAAGCAGACGCAGGAGAGCTGCATTGCTGAAAAGCTGTTTGTCACGTCAGAAATCCATCATGCATGTAGGTACAGCACAGCTGCTGCTCCACAAGCAATCCACAAGTGACCGTGAGAGCACAGCAGGGTGAACAAACATGGCACAAGTGCAGCTGCTGCCCCCGGCAGCAATGCATACCCTGATCTGCAGTGAAGAGATAGGAAAGCCTAAGATCAGCACTCATGCTGCCTGCCCTGCTGAAAATGAGCGATGCTCCTGGCCTCCTTCCTTCCTTGCTGATGTTCACACACCTGCCATGTCTTCAGGTTGACATACAGCCCGCCTGGAGACTCCGGCGTGTCAAACGAGTACATGCACTCGTTCTTATAGACCTTGTCGAAGTGGCCTGGCGCCTGCAGGCCCCGCATGCCTGCCCGGACCTTGTCCAACACGTCTTCGGCAACTGCCATCTTTGCCGCCCCGTGGTCAGCAGCGGGGTCAACGATACGTGATCGTAACTTTAGACAGTTTGCAGCCTTGTACTGATCCCAAGAACAGGCCAGGGCAGGCACCAGGTGCAGGGACACCCGTATGCTCTTCCTCTGTGTCCAAAGCTTGTAATTTGCGTCCCCGCAAACCAGTAACACTTCCAGCTGATAACACCAGTGTATCTGAGCACTGGCTGTCTCGTTGCTACTCTTGTCAGTGACAAGCGCCTGCATGACAGTTGCGTACTGCCCCTGTTGCTGTTGTACTGCCTGGTATTGGTGTGTGCTGGCCCTTCTTTCGGGTTCAGCGATGTGCTTCGACGGCAATTGTAGCCATATGCTTCGGCAGTGAGAATGTAAACAGTCTGGTGAAATGTGCTGCGCCCCTCAGGGTCTGCTCCGTTTGCTGCATTTCTAGTAGAGACAGCTCTGCAGTGCACACTGTGGCACCAGTGGTCCTTATTTCTCTGGTTGTTCTCCTCTGCCCAATGAGCCTGTCAATGGCTCCCCAAACGGGCGAGGTCACCTGTGCAATCCTAGGTTGTGAATAAACGGCTCGGGTGCCAGTATAGGTAGTGGCACGTGCCACCAGTGCACTGGCAACGTGATCAAAGTCACAACAAAGAAACGCCTGAAAATGCAGCAGGCCGCTGTTTGTGCGTACCCCTGCAGCGCTGCTTCAACTAGACTCTGTCACATCGGATGTGAGCCTCGCTGAGCGGAGCACAGCTCCTTTTGAGGCTTGACGCGCGAGGTTCAACAGGAATCAGGGTACCCAGGTCGGGTGCAGGATCTGCTATGCGTGCTTGCAAACTCTGTAAGACCTCGGTTCTCTGTTCGTCTGCTACCATAGCGGCCATAGTATGGCGTGCCAAGACTTCTGCAGTGCATCCTCAGGACTGTCCAAGAGTGGCGGTGTTTGATGTTGGAGATGTACTGCTCACTGTGCCGGCCGCCATGGATGCGCCCGTCATGACATATGCTACATTCTTAGGGCGTGTCATGCACCCAGCGCCTGCATTTTGAGTTGCCAGCCGACTCGGGCAGCCGCGTGCATAGTCTGGTCAACTTGACCTGCCAGGCTGGTAGAAGCAGTGCCGACATTTGCAAAAGCCTAACAACGCCAGCAGCCACTACAATTCGTCCCTCAGCAGCTATGAAACTGCTTATTGCACGGACGAAGCGAACTTTGTGTGATGATGAAGCTAGCATGACCGGGAAAGTCACCGCAGTGGCCTCTTATCACTCCTGACGGTTCCCTAGCGCTTCTCGTGCTGATCACAGCTGCCATCACTTTACCATTCCTTTGGCAGTCAAGTGTTCTAATCGAGGAAATTGTGCACATAGTGGCACGGTTGTGCAGCGTCAACAGTCAGCTTGCAGGACTTTATTTCCCCGGCATAACGCATCACTGTAGCACAGCTGGCACCCTCAGACCGCCGTTTAAGAGCACTTGTATCACTTCAATGTTCAGTTTGAGACAGTGGAAGTCGCAAGAAGAGTGGATCGCCATCTAATGTCCGTCATGTCCGGCTTGGCACATCATCGTGTTCAGCGGCCTCGGGATGGCAAGTCACATACATCTCTGAAAATTTTGAAGACTTTCCATTGACCTGCCGTGTCTCCATGTCTCGGAACTTCTAGCCTATCTGGAGAAGATTTTCGTATCGTCTGACGGGCAGCGCACAGCCCGCCACAGAAGCCTTGATTGAGCTTGGTACCACTGATTTAGTGCTTGTTCTTGGGCCCGGCGCTCGGCCGTGGCTGGGAATGGGAAGCAACGAGGCAGGGTAGCAGGCCCACCTCTTACCTACCACCCGGGCGAGCATGGGCTGTGTCAGCTCCAAAGGGCAACAGCAACCGGGACCATCTGAAGTAGTCACTGCAAACCACGCAGCAGTGGCGGAGCTGGCGGCCTGCATAGGGAGCAAGGCAGCTGCAGCAGCAGCGCCAGAGGCCAGCACAGACACTGGAAAGCATCACCATGAGCAGCGTTGTGTGCAAGCTGCTGCACATGCAGACAACACGCCAGCCAGAGATGCCACTGTTGAGGCTGACCAGCAGCAGCAACAGCGGCAACAGCAGCAACAACAGCAGCAGCAGCAGCAGCAGCAGCAGCAGCAGGAGGCAGCAGGGCAGCAAGCTGAACCAGCGCAGCCGGCAACCTCTGCCATGACTGTCATCCGCAAGGTGATTGTAGTCAGCCGTATCTGCAGGGCTCGCTTATATTCTGTTGCCGCACAGTATATGCTGTGAGCTCACAGCTGCAGTAGTTTGAACTTGCGGAGGCTGCTGCAGAAAGTCAACAGCAGCAGTGGCAGAACGAGCCGTGGCAGCCTCATGCAGCGAGCAAGCAAGCTTGCAGTGCAGGAGCATGAGTGACATGCACACACCGGTAGCTTGCAGTGCGCTAAGCATGCCCGAGCAGCAGCAGCAGCAGCAGTTGTTTCTGTAGCACATGCGTCTGTATGACATGCTGTGTCTGCTGGTGCATGCGAGGCCAGGGTTAGGTGCACACTCGTGCTCCCTGCAACCGCAACAGCGTTATGTGTAGCTTTCCGCGGTGGCAATGGCAGCGTGCAGCTGGAAGCAGCAGGAAGCAGCAGCGTAGCGGCTGGCGGCCGTCTGTGCAAACAAGTAACGGACACCCCCTCTTGCCCACTACAAACTGATAGCCCAGCGCTTTAGCCTGGCAATGCTGATGCTGCACTTCAGTTGCTGCCATGATCACTGCGGTAGGTGTCTCGTGTAGACCAACGCGCTGATGCACCCCCTCTTGCCCACTACAAACTGATAGCCCAGCGCTTTAGCCTGGCAATGCTGATGCTGCACTTCAGTTGCTGCCATGATCACTGCGGTAGGTGTCTCGTGTAGACCAACGCGCTGATGCAGGGACTGCATTTCGTCTGCAGGGAGAACAGCTGGGCCGCTAATGTTGCTGCACTGCTGCTGCTGCTGCTGCTGCTGCTGCTGCTGCAGGCCAAGGCAGTGATGCAAGAGCTGCATGCCATCTGCGGGGAGAACAGCTGGGCCACCTGCTGCCAAGCAGCACAGGTGCTGCAGCAGCAGCTGATGGGCGTGACAGCAGTCAGGTGCGGCGCGGCCTTTGTGGAGCAGCATGCATGCATGCATGTGGCAGTGATTGGGGGCTGCTGCAAATGTGGCGAGGGATGCTGCGGCGCTGTGGTGTAATGAAGCAAAGGCGCATCGAGTGCTGGATGCTGCAGGTGCTGATTGCAGCCCTTTTGTGTGGGTCTTGCAGCCGGTAATGCATCGGATCCGCTTTCTCCCATTCCTTGCTGCACACCCTTGCCTGCTTGCTATCGCCACCACCCGTTACCTACATTGCTCGCGCTTCTGCTGCCTCGCTGCGTGCTTTGTGCCCTGCAGCATCGCTGCACAGACTGGCAGCCCAGGCACATGCATTCTAGCTGGCGCATACGGGCCTGGCGCAGAGTGGCAGCAGCAGCAGGTTTTCATGTCGGGCGCCCACTGGTCGGCCTGTGCATGCCTGCAACAGGGCAAGCCGCACCTGTACCGCACAGGGTCACCCGAAGCAGCAGCAACAGCAGCAGCAGATGAAGTGTGGCCGCAGGTACGGCTAAATAATCTGTGCCTTGCAGGAAAGCGTCCGCAGGGACATGCAAAGCAGCATCAGCAGCAGAACGTCGCAGCAGCCTGTCAGCAATGGAGAAGCAGCGCACGCAGCGCATGGGATCTGCCAACATGCTTGCACTCCAGACAGGAAGCACTACCACTGCAGCAGCACCGCCCATCCGCAGCTGCATTGCTGCTCCCGATGCCCCATGCTACTGTGCAGTAAGTGTGCGTTGGAAGCGAGCTTCAGACAGTGCTCTCCTCTCTATGCTGCACTTAATTGCTGCACTGTTTTTGTGCTGCTGGCAGGACTGGGCCTATCTGCACAAGGAGCACGGCCTGAGCACCTTCCTAGCAGTGCGCATTGCTGACGCTCACGGCCGGCCGCTGGGCGTGCTGTGCCTGGCTTCAACTGCCACCGACGCATACCAGGAGGAGTGGTGCGTGGCCACTGCTGCTGCTGCTGCCTAGTGTACTGTACTGCTGGTGTGCATGAGTCTAGCGCGCTGGTGGTTGTTGGCTCTTCTGTGGGACACAAAGCACTGCAGCCATGTCACTATGGACTGTGGCCTGTCCACATGAGGGACAGGACAGGACAGGACGTGTTCTTGGGGTGCATGATGCTGCAGGAGGCAGACGGTGCTGAGCATGCCTTGCTTCGGCACAGCTCTGCCGCCCATCCGCTGCTGCTGCTCCTGCTGCTGCTGGTTGCAAAACGCAGGTGGGAGCCGCTGCTGAGCATGGTGTGCACCAGCTTGGCCAGCCTGCCTTTGCTCACCCGTTGTCTTGCTGCTGCTGCTGCTGCTGCTGCTGCTGCTGCTGCTGCTGCTGCTGCTTTGCTTAATCACGCAGGTGGGAGCCGCTGCTGAGCATGGTGTGCACCAGCCTGGCCAGCCTGCCTCTGCTCACCCCTTGTCCTCCTGCTGCTGCTGCTGCTGCTGCTGCTGCTGCTGCTGCTGCTGCGTCTGCTTCAACCACTGCTGTTCAGGTGGGAGCCTCTGCTGAGCATGGTGTGCACCAGCCTGGCCAGCCTGCTGAAGAGCCCCGTGATGGCCGGCCTGGCAGAGCTGGCAGGCTGCCTGGTGGACACGCGCGAGGAGTTCAGTACACTGGCCAAGGCCTTCATCCAGGTAGGTTTCTGAATAGTATGCAGGCAACATAGTAGGTGTGTTGTTGGTATCTGTGCATGGGGTAGGGTGTGCCTGGTGGACACGCACGAGGAGTTCTCCACGCTCGCGAAAGCTTTCATCCAGGTGCGCGCTGCTGCCGCTGGGCAACACTGCGCTGGTGTTCATGCATGTGGCAGAGTGTGGCAGTGTGTGAGGAGTTCTGCTCACTCGCGAAAGCCTTCATCCAGGTGTGCTGCTGCTGCTGCTGTGTTGTGCATGCTGCCTTGACATGTGGCATGTATACATGTGTTAGTGAGCAGGCGCATGGCGATGTGCTGCCAGCCATGCTGCAATGGCTGTTCCCTGCATATGCCAGTGCCTGCTTTTCCTTTCTATCCCTTCCTCTCACCTTTTGCCGTGCCAACGCCGCGTGTTGTTGATGCCGCAGGGCTCGGCAGCACTTGTGGAGGCGGTCACCAATGTGCGTGTGGAAGTGAAGCTGGGCCTGCTCAGTCCGGATGCACAGCACGTGCTCATGCTGTACATGACGCACCAGGAGCCTAGCGGTACGTAACAGCTGTTAACATGTTACATAACGCATTATGTTTGAGGGGACACAGCATGTGCTGGTGCTACAAGCTGCGTAGGTGTATTTATGTGTGCTGCCGCTGACTGTGTTGCTAAAGCTCTGCTGTTGTGCAGCCGGCAGCATACCCAAGCACTGCAGGTACACTGCGCATCTATTGACAGCTGTCATTTTGAATTGTGTTACATTTCTGTTACTTTTCCTGCAGGCGCCACCATGTCCTTCTCGCAAGGCTCTGTGGGCCTGTTTGACGGGGAGTCCAGCAGCTTGCAGTGCGGCACCAGCAGCAGCGGCGGCTGGCGGCCGCTGCTGACCACGCGCGTGTCAGCTGCAGACAGCATGCTGTCCACGGCCGTGCAGATCGAGGGCGCCTGCTTCCTGTGCGACACTGCTGCTGCGTTCACAGAGGTGTGTTTGGGCAACCCAGTTGCTTACATTGTGTTTTAGCCATGAATCATGCCAAACACCAGATTATGTGGCTGTGCAGCAAGCTGCACATCGTTTGCAGAGAACGTGCTGCAGCACTATGCATCGCTGCAACGCGCACACATCTCAGAATCGCATCACACTGACACTTCGCGTGCCACCTGTACCCTGAGTCTTCACTTGTGCTGCTATACAGTGCCGCACACATCTCAGAATCGCATCACACTGACACTTCGCTTGCCACCTGTACCCTGAGTCTTCACTTGTGCTGTTATACAACTACATGCTTGTGCTGTGTGCTGTATGCAGGGCGCGATTCCTCCCGCGGACGACATGTTCACCGGCAGCCAGGAGCCAGTGCGCAGCATCGTGGTCATCCCGCTGCTGGGCTCCTCCTCCGCCTTTGGCGGCGTGTATGTGACGCACAACGAGCCCAGCAGCTTTGCTGAGAGCAAGGCCACCATCGTGGAAGTGTCCTCGCTGCTGCAGTCGCTGCTGCTGCAGGGGCTGGTGGCGCCGCCGCAGGACTGGGAGGTGCTGGTGCAGCAGGTGCGGTTTTGGCTGTGGCGTGGCTGTGCAGGTCTTTGGGGTTTAGGGCTGATGGTTGAGGGTTTAGGGCGGGCGAACATGTGCTGCAGGGGCTAGTTGCGCCGCCGCAGGACTGGGAGGTGCTGGTGCAGCAGGTGCGGTTTTGCGGGTAGGCGGGGTTGGGGTTTAGGGTGGTAGATTGGGGGTTTAGGGTGGTTGAAACATGTGCTGCAGGGGCTGGTGGCGCCGCCGCAGAACTGGGAGGTGCTGGTGCAGCAGGTGCGGTTTTGCTTGCAGGAGGGCAGCAGCAGTTGTGCTGCAGGGGCTGGAAGGTGCTGGTGTTTGCTGACGCCCGGCTGCTTTGCTCGTGCACAGTAAAGGGTTGAAGACGGCGCATGCAGCTTGCATACATGCTCTGCAAGCACCAGGATAGCCTCCCTGCACGCGGATCGTGCCCTTCCTTGGCGGCGTTCTATGCAGTTTCATCTCACCAGCTGCTGCTGCTGCTGCTGCTGTTGTCTACTTCCGCCTTGTTTCATGCAGGGCCATGTGTCCAGCAGCCAGTGCATCGCACAGCCGCGGCGGCTGTCTGGCTGCGGCAGCGGCAGCTACAGCGGCAGCCTCTCCAAGTCGCGGCAGAGCTTCTCAGGCAACATGCTGCAGGTGGGTGGGCGTGTGTCAGTTCAGCATCTGTTACATCTGTCGGGCTGCTGCTGCTGCTGCTGCTGCTGTGTGAATTAGGAGCAGGTGATGTGATGAGCATCACCGGCGGCATGCTGCAGGTGGGCCGCAGGGGACGGCAGCGGCAGTAGGCTGCATGTGTGAAGGCTGCCCAGGGTGCTGCTTGCGCCAGTGTATAGCCCGCCGCAGCTATCATCCGCCTGGCGATCCTGCGCTGAAATAAGTGTTGTGCGACTTGCAGCGAGTGGTTTTGCACGCTGGTGTGTTGTTTGGTGTGTCTGCCGCATGTGTGTAACTGCATGAGCAGCTACTTCAACTGATCATCAACAGCTGAATACCTGTGCTGCAAATCAAGTCAAGTTGTGTGCAGTAAAGTTACGCGCTGGTGTGTTGTTCTGTGGTCCTGCATGAGCAGCAGCTTGAACATGATCATTGAACGCTGACACCGAACATTGCTACTGCTCTGCTGCCGTTTCTGCCGCAGATGCTGCAAGCCGAGGTGAAGCAGTATGGCAAGCGCAGCAGCGGCAGCAAGCACGGCGACGACTACATCACCGACCTGCAGCTGATACGGCTGCTGGGGCGGGGCGGCTTTGCCAACGTGTACGAGGCGCGCTGGCAGGGCTGCCAGACAGCCGTCAAGGTGTGTATTTCATTTTTATTTTTTACAGATACATGGTTCTACGCATGATGTGCGCTCACACAGCCTTCACCCCGCTGGTGCTCATGTTGATGCGGCTTGAACTTTCTGGCTGTGCACGCGCTTCTTCTTGCGGCACGCGCTTGAGCATGGCCCTGGCACAGCAAAGGTTACAGGTGCTGCATCGTCTGGAACTGCGGCCAACTTGGTGCTGCTGCTGCTGCTGCTGCCAGGTGATGTACGTGCCGCAGCGGCTGCGCAGTCTGATGAAGGCCGCTATGGAGATGGCCATGACAGAAGCACTCAGCCACCCCAACATCGTGCGCACCTTTGCGTGCCTGTCAGACCTGGTGGAGGAGGCAGGTGGGCAAAATAACAACCAAATTGACAAAAATAACGATCTAGTAACACAGTGTGGAGATGGCCATGACAGAAGCACTGAGCCACCCCAACATCGTGCGCACCTTTGCGTGCCTGTCAGACCTGGGAGGAGGCAGGTGGGCAAAATAACAACAAAAGTAACAACATAACATTGTAGTAACACAGTTTGGAGATGGCCATGACAGAAGCACTCAGCCTTTGCGTGCCTGTCAGACCTGGTGGAGGAGGCAGGTGGGCAAAATAACAACAAAAGTAACAACATAACACTGTAGTAACACAGTTTGGAGATGGCCATGCCAGAAGCACTCAGCCTTTGCGTGCCTGTCAGACCTGGTGGAGGAGGCAGATGGGCAAAATAACAACAAAAGTAACAACATAACATTGTAGTAACACAGTTTGGAGATGGCCATGACAGAAGCACTCAGCCTTTGCGTGCCTGTCAGACCTGGTGGAGGAGGCAGGTGGGCAGGCATATGACAACAACAAATTTAACAAGTTAGCAACGCATAACGTCAACAGCGATGTGGCAGCGGTCTTTTAGAGCGTCATGCAGTTGCTGCGGGCTACTGCAAGCATCGTAGTCGGGTGGGGCGCAACCAGCAAGCATCATCACTGCTGCTAACCCAAAGCTGCTTCAAAGCCCCTGCTTCAAGTCCATGTGCCTAACTGATTGATCCCTGCCACTTGCTGTATGGCCCCTCTCTCAATACTGCTGGCATTCTCCCGCCTGTCCTGTCGCGCAAAAATACCATCCCCAGGTTGCCGCGAGTCGTCCGCGCCGACGCCGAGCAGCATCCGCTACCGGCGGCTGCGCGCCGGCGAGGTCGACGACGAGTTCGAAAGTGTGACCACCTGCAACCTTATTGTCATGGAGCTGTGCCGCATGGGCAACCTGAGGCAAGCCCTCAACAAAGGGCTGCTGCATAAGCAGGTCGGCCCGGGGCGGCTGACTGTGCGCATGGAGCTGCTGCTGCTGGTGAGCGCGCGAGTGTGTCGGGATTAGCCCGCGTATGCACTGCAGCAATGCATGATGGCGCATGGCTAGGACGTGGGTGGTGTGGGTGCATGAGCGGCGGCTGACTGTGCGCATGGAGCTGCTGCTGCTTGTGAGCTCGCGAGTGTGTGTGCCTGTTCAGGCTGCAGGATGCAGTGCAATGCTCTGCAGCAACGTTTGATGGCGCATGGCAGGGACGTGGATGGTGTCGCTGCATGAGCATGCCTTTGCACTGCATACAGCTGCAGCAACAGACGATGACTCGCGGTTGGGTGCCCGCACAGCGTAGTGTATGATGTGTGCTGTGGGCACTGCCTAAGGCACATCAGGTGGATGTTGACGGCCAGCAGCTGGCTCGTCATATCAGCAGCCACCCCACTGCACAGCACACACAAACCAACAACAGTGCCGTTACGGCACAGCTGCCGCTGCTGGGCATCACGCGCGGTTGCAGCACTTGCTCAACAATTTCAACAACAAGTTCACTTACCTATCTACCTCAAAACCAACCCAACAATAACTCACATTCTTCTGATGCTGCAGGTGCTGCTTGACATCGCGCGTGCGCTGGAGCACCTGCACACGCTCAACATCATGCACTGCGACGTCAAGAGCAGCAACATCTTTTTGCAGCACACCAGCGGCGGCAAGGGCTTCGTGTGCAAGCTGGCAGACTTTGGCCTGGCCAAGTTGATCGGGGAGGACCGCATGTACCTGACCAACCACAGCGTCAGCGGCACCATCACAAATCTGGCCCCGGAGCGCATGCTGGTGCGTGTGGGTAGGGTAGATGGGGAGGCAAGTGTTTGTGTGTGCATGTGTGCGTGCTGAGTGACTTGTGAGTGCTGTTATTATCCTTGAGGGATGCGGCAGGCGTGTGCGTGGCTTGCCTGCGTTGCAAGGACCCTCGCGGTGTTTGCATTTTGTGATGACCGAGCATAGCTGTGGAACACATCACATATTAAGATAGAACCCTGAGACCTGCTGTGCAGGTTTCGACCGCAGCTGTGGCTGATTCCGTCTTGCCTCTTCTGCCTGGCATTCCGCCCTCAGGGCGACAAGATCACGCCTCCACACTCGACCTGCTGCATCTTCTTCTTCTGCTGCTGCTGCTGCTGCTGCTGCTGCCGCCGTGCATTGCAATCGCGTTTTCCCCCAGGGCGACAAGATCACGCTGGCCGCAGACGTGTTTGCATTCGGGCTGCTCATGTACACCGTGTTCACCGGCCAGGAGCCATACACAGGCATGACCCCCGCAGACATCGTGTCAAAGTGAGTGCTGCGTGCACAGAGACATTGCACCCTTCAAAGCATGCAAGGGTAGCAGCGATTGTGACTAGGATGTTCGTGGGTGCCGAGCAAGTTGCTGCTGTATGGGTGCTGCAATGGCGCTTGCATCAAACCCGCAGCGCAGACAGCCACTGCACAGGCGTCTTCAGGAACTGTGCACGCCGCCAGCGCACACACCAATGCGCGCACTATCGACAGTTTAAATGTGCGGGGCCGCCAGCTAACATCCATCCTCGCCTGCTGCCTGCTGCGTCCTGCGCCATGCTGTGTTTTGTTCTGCTGCGCGCAGGGTGTGCGAGGGCTTCAGGCCGCCGCTGCCAGCGGGCATGCCTGCGGCCTATGCGGAAGTGCTCAGCTGCTGCTGGGCACACGAGCCTGCAATGAGGCCCCGCATTGACCTAGTGGTGCAGCAGCTGCAGGTGCGCTCCCTGAACAGCACAGGATTTAGGGTTTGGGTTTAGGTTTAGGTTTGCGCGCGCAGGGTTTAGGGCGCACAGGGTTTGGATTTGGGCGCATGAGCCCGCAATGAGGCCCGGCATTGACCTAGTGGTGCAGCAGTTGCAGGTGTGTGTGCAAGGGGCCCTCCATTTGATTGCTTGATATGTATGATGTTATAGTGTCATGCAGCGTGAGAGACGTGTGCACCAGCAGCTGCAGGTGGGCCAGCATTCTGGGGCTTGCCCCGTGCTGCATTGCTGCAGCAGCAGGTGCGTTGGCGTATACAGGCGTATGTACCATGCGTGCATACATTTGCGGCAGACTGGACACGGCTGAAATTCAAGCGCTGGCATGCAAGTGTGCTGCAGTAGTCGCAGCTGATGCAGCCGTGCTACGTGATGGCATGTTGCCTACTTCTGACATCTGCTGCTGCTGCTGCTGCCGTCTTGTGCCTGCAGGTGCTGCTGCTGCAGGCGCGCACCGCGCGGCAGTGATGCAACGCCGGCCACACTGCCGTGTGGTTGCACCTTGTGTGCTGGTGCACATGACAAGTTCACCAGCGGCGTCCTACAATGCAACGGATGTGTTGTGGCCCGGAATGTCTCTGTTGCCGGACCATGCACACCATCGGAGCTCCGTGTGAAGCTCTTTCTTGTGCAACTTGTGTCCACTGCTCTGTCTAGAAGCACTGCCGTAGCAGCCAGCAGGGAACAGGGCGGGCGGCGGCCAAACAGCTGCTTGGGTAGGCACAATGGGGGCTGAGGGTGTGCCGGCGGAAGCCTGCTGGGCTGTGGTTGTTAGTAACACACTGTTATAACTGCTCTCACTGTCACAACCCATGCATGCACCCCCGGGGCTGCTTTATTGAATGCGACTGGTATGCATGCAAACAAACAATGCATGAGGTATGTGTGACTTGTCTTTTGGTGGCTGGCCTCAGCAGCATGATGTGTTGGAGGTGTGCTGCTACAGGCTTGTGGGTGTGATGTAATGTGTGATGTAACGTGGTAGCACAGCGCAACTGCTGCTGCTGCTGCTGCTGCGGCGGCGGCGGCGGTGTAGGATAAGTTGCGTTGTTGCCATACCATCACTGGCCACTTTCTCAGCAGTAGTGGCAGCAGAGGCGCATGCTGCATGGCACATGTGGGGCGCCACAGCCTTGTGCTGCATGTGTGTGTATGTATGTGTGCTTGGAAAGACTTGCGTTCACACCTGCACTGCATGTTATTTGTTGTGTTGAACCCCGAAGCTGAGCTGCACCTTGTGCTGCAAAGGCTTCCCATTGCGTAACTCTAGGACAGCAGGAGCAACATGTGATGCGTTGATGTCTGCGGTTGTGCTAAAGTGCTGGAGCATGTGCAGCTGTTTCGTGCACATACACACACACTTGATCCAGTTCTGCTTTTACTTGTCCAACCAGCTGCAGGCGCAGAGCAGGCTCCGACGACAGTAGCATCAGCCAACATTGTCAGTAACTGTTACTAACTGTTACAATTGTTACGAGTTGAATGCATTGGCGGCACACGACGCCACTGTGGTATCTTGAGGCTGCGGGCATGTGGGGCTGGTTTGAGTGCATGCTTGGGCCTCCCTCAAGCTGCATTTTAGGGATAGGGATGAGGCACAAACAGAGGTCAACGATCCTATCTTAAAGCATTGCACTTGTGCGGTGTACGCGAGGCGCCAGGGCGGGGTGCCGCTGCAGTTCCTGCACGCTCTGCTGTGTGTCGCTATGCGTGGCTTGCTCTGCCTGGAGCATTTGAGGCGCATCTTTTTGCTGCAAGTTACACGTCTGCTGCATGCATGTGGTTGTGCAGGTGCTGCTGATGCATGCATGTGGTTGTGCAGGTGCTGCTGCTCCTGCTGCTGCTGCTGCGCAGATGCGGTGGAATGTGTGCAGCAGCCTTGCTGCTGGGCGGCGGCACGGCAGGCAGTGGCTTCCGCTGCTTGCGGCTGCCCCGCTGCGATAGTTGTATGGTTGTCAGTATACAGCGCTTTTTATTGGCAGCAACAGCAGAGGAACGGGGTCCCGGGTGAGGCTGCTGCTGCTGCATCCTTTATCCTCTTCAGGCGGCTTCACGCGTAGCTTGGCAACTGGGATGGGATGGGGGCTGGGGGATCATGCAGCGCAGGCGGCAGGCAGCATGGCATGGCCGCAGCCTTGCTGTGGCAAGCTGCAATGCTTTGTGTCGTGACGCTTGTGCAGAGGTCTGTTGGGAATGCGGCTGTGTGCATTGTGCATCCGAGGATTGCGAGAAGCAAGTGCGGCCTGATGGGAGGCGCTGCTCCTGCTGCATCATCTAGGTAGGTGGGTGTTGCTTCGGCTTGAGGCACAGGGCACAGAGGTGCATTGTACCGCTGCATGGTAGGGCAGTACAGAACAGGCTGTCGAAATCACATACAAATTGTCGTCAGTGCCGGCGAGCTCGTTTGTTCTCGGCTTTGACAGGGGGCCGCACACAGGTTTTGAATCAGTATAGTATGCTGTGTGCAGCTTGTTGGGTTGGGTTGACAACCAGCTCTCAGACTAGAGCAGTGGTGTGGTCCGTGGTTGCTTTGTTACTTGTGCCGCAGGCGCCCGATAGCGACTGTCGAGACATGCACACCAGGAGAACGGTGTCGTGTTATTTTGGGGGGTGTGCAGCACACGGGTTTTTGCGGCTAGTTGTGAAATCCTGTGGAGAATGGTCGCACTGTGCATGTCAGTGGCGTGATTATTCCTTCAGCTATCTTGCGCTCCTGTTGCTGCTGTCGCGTTATGCAGCATTTCTCAACATGCACCATTACGCCAGCGCAGCGTCCTGGGCTAGTATGTGCCAGCTGTGCCAACATCGCCGAGACGGGCTGTAGTCAACTCTGGTCAAAGATCGGCTTGGTGGTCAACTCTGGTCAAAGTTTGATTTGGGGTCAAGAGAGCTTGCAAGGGTGTTGATGGCTGGCAGGGGTTGCAGGAGGCTTGGGGGCCTCAGGTGATGGACAACAGCCTGCTGAACCATGCTTGTGTACGCTTCAGAAGTTGAGCTGCATGCATTCAGCCCAGTACTGTGCTCAGGAGTGCGGTCAGCAGCAGCGAAGCACAAGCACCTGCCGCAGGCAGCAGCACAATGGACCTGCAAGTGCGGCATGAGGCTCGTCAGCCTGCTGATGCCTGCGCTGTGTTTCGTGTGTTTTGTGGAGCGCGCGCGCGTGCACAGCGCTTGTTGTGAGTGGGCCTACTAGGGCACCTGTTCACATGCGTGTGCATGTGGCTGCATGCCATGTTTGCACTGTTGCACAGTTTCTGTTTTCCACTGCGCAGCTCACCAGCATAGGGCAGCAGCAGGAAGCCGCAGGTGTGGTGCTGTTGGTTATACTTTTGCTATATCAGGTGTGCGGCAAGGCCTCGGGACAGTACAGCCGACTGCTTAGTACTCTGTTGTTTTATTGCAGCGCAACTGACCAGGTGCTGAGGGGATGGCAATTGTTTTTGTCTGTCCAATTGCGGCTGCTGGCTGTTGCTTAGCTGGCTTTGTGAGTTGTGGAGGGACACTGTAGTGTGTGTTTTGATCAAAGAGCCTTCATAGTTGCGTATGCTTCTTTTCTGCATTAGTTTCACAATCAGCATAGAGGCACAGCTCAATCGCACGAAGCATGGACCGCGTCAGAACAACGGTGGTTGTGTCGTGTTTGGGGCATTCGTGACGTTGTAAGCTGCCACGCAGCGTGACAGTGAACTGTGGTAGATCTGCCTCCTTGCAACATAGTGCGGCGGCAGATCTTCGCGACGGTATTTAGTTGAAATGCTTTGCTCCCCATCATGTTTGGAGCCATTGTGCTGTGGTACCTGACATCGAGTTGGGACGGGGCTGGGCTCAGCAATTCCACAACTCAAGGGTTCTGCGTGTTGTGTCTGTTCCGCGGGCATCTGCTCCACCAGTGACGCAAGGTTGCGACAGCGCTGCTCCGGTTGCAGGTTGCCGTTTTCGGTTAGGCTATGCACAGCACCGTGCTTTTCGTCAACAGGGGGCGCGCAGCTGCTGATGTACGCGTGTACAGTAATGCAGCTTCAAGGTGCACTAACTGCTAGCTCTTGGGGGTGGTACTGCTGTTTCTAGTTTAGGGTAAAAACCTCTATTGCCTGGCGGGGGGCATTGCAGCTGCAGCTGCAGTGCCTGTGTTATCCCCAAGTGTTTGCTGGTTGAGTGGTCGGTGCAGCAAGGCAGCAGCTTGGCTGCAGAGGAAATAGGTTTGTTGGCGTGTGCATGCTTCCTGTGCGCACTGAGCTGTCATTTGTTGGTGTGTGCAACTTGTGGCAGCGCTACCAGTGCGACGTTGAAGTTTTGTGGCGGCCGCCCCCTAAGCCAGACGCGGGCAGGAGCAGCTGCTGCTGCTGCTGCTATGAGGGCTAGGATTAAATGGCGTTTCAACCCACGTGTACATTTGTCGCGCCTTTGACAAACTCAACGGTGTTGATGAGCGTTGAAGGGTACATGCTGCCCTTGTGTGGTTCGCCTTGGCAAGGCTGCAATGTTGCGTTAGGTCTTGCAGTGTGACCGTCACGGCCCTGGCGTCTGCAGCAGCCAAAAGAGGCTTGGCAGTCACCTGCAGGGTGTGTGGTGGTCGATTGGCTGGCAGTCTCGAGAGCTCTTGCAACTGTGTCCGACAACGGCGTTGCATAGTGTGCAGTGAGGGGACGCCATCATGATGTAACACAACCCGGTACACTTGCACTGCCCATCATTCAGCGTGTGTTTAAGGGTGTAAGCATAAGAATGCTTGTTACAGTTGGTGTCAAGCAAAAGCATATGCAAAGTGCAATGCAAGGCCACCACCAGAAGAAGAGGATGCCTAGCGAGGTGAACCGTCAAAGCGCCTGAAGTCCCGGCACGCGCACCTGAAGGATGGCGTCGCTGTGTTTGCGAGTTATTGTGTGTGGAGCTCTGCCTCGAGGCGCAATAAAAACTGAGCAGTTGGTCTGCAGCACATGTATTGGCATTTGCCAAGGTTTCATGCTTGACTGGTGCCAGAAGCATACCGGCGCCTCCTGGGCGCTAACCCCTGCAGTGTCAGTGGCTGCGTCCGACTTTAAAGAACAACCCTAAACCACCACAACACCTGCAACTGTGCTATAATCGTCGGTCAACTGAAGGAACACGCACCTGCTGCACCTGCAACGTTCTTGAATGCTCACAGCACTAGAGCTAGGTGCAGCCTCATCTGCCAATGACAGCTGTCACCACAGCTGTCACCACAGCAGCACAGCCCTCCCAAAGCACCAGCTCACTGGCAGTCACTTCATGACTGCAGCATGGCTGCATCAACGTTCTTCAACCCTCTGCACACTAGCTCAGTTGACAGCAGGGCAAGGCACATCCTCATCTGCCGATCACTGCGTGCAGCACAGCCGTCACCACAGAGGCACAGCCCTCCCCCAGCACCAGCCCACTCGCAGTCACCATCATGAAGGCAGCATGGCTGCTGGGACTCAGCAGCAGCCAAACCTGATCCACAATGCTCCCTAGCACGCGCGGCAGTGTCCAGTTGGCAGTTAAGTACATCCCAACAGCAAAGCCAACGCCACTCGGCAGCAGCGCGAGCACCCAATCTACTGCTGTGCGGGAGCGCCACGTGTTCAGCAGCCGCCGGCTGGCTTGCGTGAGACAGGCCTTGATGGCAGCTGTTGGGTGTGAGCGCTTGTGCTGCTGCTGCTGCTGGTGTAGGTAGTTGAACTGCTGGCTGCGATCTGTTGATGATGACGATGCTGCTGCTGTTGCAGCAGCACTGCCATCATCGCTGCACTTCCGAGTATCAACGTAGTACCCGGGTGTCACAAGAAGCGCCTCATCAACGCCAGCGGTGTCGGCTGGCTGCTGCAGCTGCTGGCGCTTCTTGTACCGCTGCAGCAGGTGCTGCAGCACTGGCAGAGCTGCTGCGATGGCTGCTGCTGCAGCACAGAAGGGCCCCACATGGTCTGGCAGCTTCCCGCCATTCACCTGCAGTGCCAGCAGATGCACAACATCATGTTGCAATGATTGCAGGAAGCACACATGCATACAGAAGACAGCACGTTCGGCTCTGGACGAGCCATGTACCTCCCTTTGAAACAGTTGCCGCTCACACTCCTGTGCGGCATGCCCATGTAGCAGGCAACAGGCAGCGCCACCCACCACACACATCAGCAAACACAAGGCTATGTTGAGCCAGATCAGTGCCATGAGCGCAGGCAGCATCACCTGCCCACTTAACCCTAACATACAAACACGCACAAACACATATTAACACCCAGATTCTGCACCCAGCTTACCAGCTTGGCCATGTTGAGCCAGATGAGAGCCATGGGCGCAGGCAGCACCGGCCCTGGCACCTGCCATGCCGAGGTGTACAGCAGGTAGGCCGCCACAGACAGCGGCACAGAGGCAGCAGAGCCCAGCAGCATGGCCAGCAGCTGCGAGGAAGGAGCCACACCCAGCAGGTGCGCTGTCTTGAAGTCCTGCAAGCAGGGCAGCAAGCACAGCAGCAGAAAGTTGAAGATGACTCGCCCAGCGGCTGCGGTGCCTTTCCTGCAAGCAACACTGCCTGCATGCTCATCACAAGTATTGCCGCAAACTTAGTAGCCACGTGCAGCATAGCTTGACACTTTCAACGTCGAGCAAGCCTCAGCACGCGATCAGAAGGCGCCATTACTCATCACTTGCCTGCATGAGGTCGCCAGCTTGCTGTGCGCCAGCCTCTGCTATGGCACCTGCCACCAGGTTGGGCACCACAGCGCCAGGAGACACCACAGCAAACACCAGCTGCAGCGCAGCACCAGCAGCACCAGGGACAGCGGCAGCGCAGAACAGCTGAAGAGACAAAGGGCAAACCATATGAACCAGCAGCAGCTGCATTCTATCAGTCCATAAACAGTTGTTGGCAGGAGGCAGCTGTTGTGTGAGGAGGGCATCAAGCACCACTGCCATTGCCTGTCTTAGCAGCATTCATAGCACTTGTTACATAACATGTTACTTCTCAACCGCACCTGTGATATCTTGCCCACCCCACTGACTGGGTTGAGGTCAGTCTGCCCCAGCGCCCGCACCGCCAGCAGCGCCACCAGCAGCGCCACCACCACCTGCAGTCAAAAGCAACACCAAAGGCAAGAATTACACACACGGTGACGGTGTCAACGGACTGCAGGTAGCCGTACGCGTCCACTAACGCACAACACTATCTCCAAACATGCTGTTGCTTAGGAAGTGCGGCAATGAAAGGTATGCATGCGGAGCAGGACCTGGGTCCGCCTGTCACCCCTAAAAAGCTGCGACAGCACCTCAAAATATCATGTACGTGAGGCACCTCACCGCTATCAGCGGCTCATGCAGCGGAATGCCCAGCAGCAGCAGCAGCAATATATCAGCCAGTTCATACAACGTCAAACAGCTGCAGCAGCACACCAACTCACCGCTATCAGCGGCTCATGCAGCGGCATGCCCAGCGGCAGCAGCAATATACAGCCCAGTTCAAACAACGTCAAACACTGCAGCAGCACCGCACCAACGCACCGCAATCAGCGGCTCGTGCAGTGGCATGCCCAGCGGCAGCCCCGGCCCCAGGATGCCGCCGCATACTCATCATTACATGTTCGACAAACATCGTGCCACTCACCGCAATCAGCGGCTCGTGCAAGGGCACACCCAATGACAGCAGCAACAACAGCCGATTCATGAAACGTCAAACAGCTGCAGCACCGCACCAACTCACCGCAATCAGTGGCTCGTGCGGTGGCATGCCCAGCAGCAGCAGCAATATACAGCCAGTCCATATAACGTCAAACAGCTGCAACACCACACCAACGCACCGCGATCAGTGGCATGCCCAGCGGCAGCCCCGGCCTCAGGATGCCGCTGCACACTCAGCATCATTACATGTTTGACAAAAACATCGTGGCACCAACCCCAGTCAGCGGCTCGTGCAGGCGCACATGCAATGACAGCAGCAACAATGGCCAAATAAAAACAAAGAGCTGCAGCAAAGGAACTCACCGCTATCAGCGGCTCGGTGTGCAGGGGCACACCCAATGACAGCAGCAACAACAGCCGAATAAAAACAAAGAGCTGCAGCAAAGGAACTCACCGCAATCAGTGGCTCGTGCAGTGGCATGCCCAGCGGCAGCCCCGGCCCCAGGATGCCGCTGCACAGCGCTGTCGACAGCAGCAGGCCTGGCAGCCAGAACTTTACTGACAGCATCCAGCCGCCACTGTCGCTGCTGCTGCCGGCATCATGTGGCTTGGCAGCACTGCTGCCATCTTCTGCCCAGCCTGTGCGACTGCTAGCAAGTTGCTGCGGCTGCTGCATGCTGCCTGCACTGGTATCATATGTACTACTGCTGCTGTTGTTTGTTGCACCAGCCGGAACATCTGCATCTTGTAAGCCATTGGCACTGCCTGTGGGGCTGAGCTCCAGGCAGATCTGCGCTGATACAATGCCGTTGCTGTTGCCACTGCTGCTGCTGGCCCCTAAGCCGCCAGCCGCCGTCCCAAGCTCTGGATCAGCATTGTTGAGCTTGGCATAGTCACCTGCTGCTGCTGCTGCTGCCTCGGCAGCTCTCCGGCTTCTCAAACAACTCCCAGACACACAACCATGACGCCCTGCAGACCCTAACCCCCCCAGCCAGTTCGCCTTGCTGGCTTTGTCCACCGCAGTTTGCAGCAGCAGCAGCCCCAGCTCTGAAAAGCAGTCACCCAGCAGCAGGCCCAGGGACACCCACAGCAGCCAGCCTGCTGCTCCAGTCTCTGCATCTTTGATGGGGCCGGGGGCCCAGCCTCGGGCTTTTGCATTGGGACCCAACACACCCCATCCTAAGAGCAGCAGTAGCAGCAGCAGCAGCAGCAGCAGCAGCAGCAGCAGCAGCAGCAGCAGCAGCAGCAGCAGCAGCATGGATATGAGGCAAATGAGAGACGACGTGAACGCAGGGCAACGCCAACGCAGCATGATAAGCCGCAGACCCTAAGCGTGTGTTGGACGAGCCAGTAGAGGTGCCAGCTGCAAGTGTATCTCGACTGCACAGGCAAGACTGCAAACTGAGCCTGCGTTGCGTTGCACGCATGCTTACGCTGCGCACCGGAGACACGCAAACCACTTGGGGACTGCCCCATCACAGCTGCATGTCAATTCAACAGGCTTGGTGTAAAGTTCAACATGTGTCACAAGGTGTGTGCGCACCTACAACAGCGCCTGCCATCATTGACCATGCAGTCTTTGGCCCCATGATCATGCCCTGCAGGAAAGCAACATAACATGAAAATATCAACAATGACAATTGCAGTCAGGTGACATCCACTTGGGCTGCCGCTGTCACAACAGCCCGCCGAGGTAGCGTCAACAGCAGCACAATGCAGCACAGCAACAGGTTTGTCTGCTGCAACTACCTAGGCACTGCTGCAACTACCTAGGCATACCAGGACATAGCAGCAGCAGCAGCAGCAGTTTCTTATGAGGAGACACCTCCAAAGCTTGATAACGTCCCATCCTCTGTTCGCATTGCAGTAAAGGATTTCCTGGTAACTTGGTAGCTGCGCAGGGGCTCGCCTGTCCGATGTAGCCAGGGGAAGGCTGCAGCACCCAGCCCCAGGCGGTGAGCCTAGGCATACAACAACATAGCAACAACAGCAGAAAACATTCAAGAAACACCTTCAAACTTGTTGACACCCCATCCTCTGCTTGCATTGCAGTAAAAGATGGTCTGGTATCCTGGTAGCTGCGCGGGGACCCACCTGTCCAATGTAGCCAGGGGAAGGCTGCAGCACCCAGCCCCAGGCAGTCAGCCCTGGCAGGCCCAGCCAGTCAAACACAGGCAGCACACTGCAGCATGCAGCAGACAGCGGACAACAAGGCATGACAGGGGGAGCTCAGCACTCAGCCAAGAATCTTGGATCCCTGCGCTTGACCATAGCCAGCAGTTGCGCTAGGCCAACGGCGCATGCACCTGTGTTAGGCAAGCAGGTTGGCTTCAACACCAGTAGTGTACTGCTATCCCCGTTCAGGTATCAGGCAGAGGATTTGCAACTGTACTGCTGCCTCAAACAAGGTATAAGGCAGGACAACTGCAACTGTACTGCTGGGTCACCTGAGTGGCTTC
Organism: Scenedesmus sp. ARA3; assembly: GCA_004335835.1. Lineage (NCBI taxonomy): Eukaryota > Viridiplantae > Chlorophyta > Chlorophyceae > Sphaeropleales > Scenedesmaceae > Scenedesmus > Scenedesmus sp. ARA3. The sequence goes on along the minus strand of RWJK01000982.1, from coordinate 154,209 downwards.
ACCCATGCTGCTGCAAGGCAGTAGGCGCCTGAGATGGCAAAGCACCACAGCAGCAGCCGCAGCCCTTGCCTCCACTGCTGCTGCCGCAGCAGCTGCACCTCTGCCTGCGATGCTGCTGCTGCTGCTGCTGCTGTTGATGACGTGCTGCCTGCCAGCAGCACTGCATCGTCTGCTGCGGCAGTTTCCTGTTACAGTGCCAGCAAGAAAACATGCACAAATGAAAGTGAATTTAGTGACGGTTCACAGTCAACCGACTCGAGAATGCATCGTGCATAGATAGATACACAAGCAGACACAGGTAAGTGCACAAAATGACACAGCACCAGCTTGGCTCAGCAACCAGAATGCTGTTTGGCAACTGTCATCCACAATGATGTCAGAACAGTCCGCCAAAGACAAAACAGCTAGGCCATCTGCACACCCACCAACTGCAGTGCCCCCTCCAGGTCAGCGCGGCTGTTGCTGCTGCTCCTGCTGCGCCAAGCACCAGCAGCACCACCACTTCCAGCCTCCCTGCTGCCACCACCACCAAACCTATCAGCAGCAGCAGCACCAGCAGCACCAGCACCAGCACCAGCAGCAGTGCCAGACCCTGCTGCTGCTGTAGGTTCAGGCACGCCATGCAGCGTGCGGATCACACTAGCTGTGGCTGTCCCAGAAGGGAAGCGCAGCTGCTCCCGAATGATTGTCTGGTAGCGCAACGGCACCGCCACAAACACACCGAAGAAAGCCAGGCTGCTGCACCACGCCAGCAGCTGCCAGGGGCTTAGTAGGATGGGCCCAGCTGGATGTTCTGCTTCAGTGAGCAGGCCGAGTGCAGGGATGATACCGACAAGGCCTGCAGTGTTGTGCAGTACAGCAGTGCACACGCACACACTTGAAAGCAGTGTCCTGGCAGGCAGTATGAGTGCTATGTGCTGCAGTGAGCAGGCCAAGTGCAGGGATGATGCTCACAAGGCCTGCAGTGTTGTGCAGTACAGCAGGGCACACACACACAGACTTGAAAGCAGTATCCTGGCAGGCAGTACGAGTGCTCTGTGCTTCAGTGAACAAACTGAGTGCAGGGATGATACCGACTAATCCTGCAGTACTGTGCAGCACAGCAGGGCACACACCATTCAAATGCAGCACCCTCACGCATATGCAGCGGCTGCACAGCAATCTATCATTTTACCACATTTGCGGCTTTTCTGCATGCAACAGGTGGTTCATGCAGTTCCTACAGCTACAGCAGCAACAGCGGCGCACCTGCTGCCAGCGGCATGGTGGCTGTCGCCACTGCTGTCGTCTGCACGATCACATTCTCTGCCACCGTGAGGTGCTGCGTCAGCAGCCCCAGCGCTCCAAGGCCCTGGAACAGGCCATAGCCTGGCGTGATGGCGTGTGCAGCGGCAGCAGCAGCATGCAAGCCTCAGCGAAGAGCATGTAGTACAACCCAACTTGACGCCTGCCACTCGTGCTGCTGTATCAATACGCTGCGCAGAAGATGCAACATCAATCCTGCATTGCAACAGGCCCACCAATAATCCCATGCAGTTCCTGCTGCTTGAAGCAAGCCCCTTGCAGCTTCCTCACTAACACAGCCTCACCTAAAATGGCTGACTGCAAGCTGCCCATGATCACCCACTCCATCACTCCTCTGGCAATTCACTAAACTCTCAGAAGCATCAATGCACACCTAGAACGTGCACACCAATGCGTGTGCACATTGCGCAGCAGATGCATTGTCAATCCCTGCGCTACACCAGGCCACTTATCACTGAACACCGCATACCAGCCTCTCACAGGTGCTGCACTGCACTATAGCCTCACCTAAAATGGCTGACTGCAGGCTTCCCATGGTCACCCAGCCTGTCTGCAGCCCAAAGTACATGTTGCTGAAGCATAGCACAGAGCCAACCAGCAGGCCTGCTGCCAGCGCCCGCAGAGTGAGCGCCTCCCCTGCTGCTGCTGACCCTGTGAGAGCAGCAGCCATGCTAGCAAAAGTACTGCTGCTGCTGCTGCTGCTGAAGCAGTTGAAAAGGCCTAGAATTTGTGCGGGGCCTCCTGCTGGGAAGCAGCTGCTGTTTGAACTGCTGCTGCTAGTGGTTGATAGCAGGAGGCCCCAGCAGTTTGAGCAGCAGCAGCAATGATTGCTGCGGCTGCTTTTGGTGGCGTTGATGTGGTAGAGAGGTAGTGTGGGGTTGTGTGCTGAGGCACTAGGTGCAAACAGTGGCCGCCTGTGGCTGCTCTGCTTCGCTGAGAAGATCAACCCTGAAGCTGATGTTGCTGTTGCGTCATGGTATGGCTGATGCGGCGCCCACACGCTGTGCAGCTGCTGCTGCTGGGGCACCAGGCCAGAGGTTGGCAGCAGGCTGCGTACTGCTGCACTGGTGCGCTTGTGACTTGAGCTGATGCCAGCAGGCTGGGTGCTGCAGCTGTCAGAGGTGAATGCTGACGCAGGAGGGTGTCGGTGAGGTCCTGCAAAGCATGCAGACAGCATACGATGCGGAACTCGTGGTTGCAGTGCAGTTCTACTGCTTGGGGGACCACTGCATGCAAGGCATGAAGAACAAGCCCACCTGCTATGGCAGCAGCCTCGGTTACCACAAAAACCTCTGGTGCAGGATCATCGTTCATGCAGGCACCTGGATCGAGCGAGTGACACAGCCAAGGTCCCCGCCATGAGTGACCGCAGCGTGCACAGAACCTAGGGCCCGAGAACGCACGATGCAACCAGAACTACAGCAAATGAGTACTGATATGCTCAAGGTACAACCTAGGCAACAAATCCAGACAGACATGGAAGGCACAACCCTTGCGGTTTGAAGGCACCTTGGACCCACTCTTCTGCCGGCCCGACGAGTTCAAAATGAGGGCTCGCTGCAATTGCGGCCAGTAAGTGGTTCGTGACGTTGATGTAAGCAGTGATAATTACGGACGTAGGCGACGAGCTTTTGCTTTGTTGACAAAGTTCGGGTGAGGGCAAGCTGCTGCTCTGTTCTGTTTATTCGTTGGGTTGCACTGCTGGACAGCCTGCACAGCAATCGTGTACTTTCACAAGAATGTTTTGCTGGCGGTGTGGCGCAGTTTCCCCTTAGCATGTCTTGCAAGCCCATGCTGACTCATGTCTGCTGCCTTTCGCTCAACTGCAGGTGGTGCCAACCATCCAAGGACTGGCTGTTGTCCTGCAAGAGTCGGCACATCAACCAGCAACCTGCCAACTCCCGCTTATTGCCTTACTTCAGACCCAGGCGTCACTATACTGTCTGCAAACAGCAGCAGGCAGCAACTTGCTGTCGCTTGGAGCCAGCAGCAGCACAACATGGTGGCCTTGCTTGCGAGCTTTGCAGCACCGCTTGCTCGCGTGAAAGTGGAGCCCAGGGTGGCAAGGCCCATCTTCCATCTTGCTCCTACTGCTCCCCGTGGCTGGATTAATGACCCCAACGGTGCGCAGCAACAGCACAACACATGCAGCTGGACACATGCAGATGCACCATGGCATGCAGCATGGCACGGCTCTGCGGTTTGCAGCCTATCTCTGCGGCAGCAAACAGCATTTGAGCTGCTGCAGTCAGCAGTATATTGCGCTGCATGCTGTGTCCGTCGGGCGGGTAATAGCTTGCCATGCTGACGCAGCAAGGATACTTGCAGGGCTGCAGGGCTGCACTGTTACTTTGCGTTTGAGTTCATACTCAACGCCATAAGCTTGCAGCAGCCTAAGGAAGATCGTTGCAGAAGTCGCAGCCCTTGCACCCTTCCTGCAAATGCTACCAGTATCAAGCCCGCTGCCATGCGTAATATTCGAATGCTGAACAACAATGTTGAACGATCTGTGTCTTGCTGTGCTGCTTGCAGGACCGCTGCTGCACAACGGCACCTACCACCTGTTCTGGCAGAATGTGCCCAACAGCTCAGAGTGGAGCTGGGGCTTAGGCTGGGTGAGCAGCACCTGCACAGCTTGCAAGCCACTTGCAGGAAATCCTATTATGCGCAGGCAGAAGCACTGTGCTGATGCACAGGTTCAGCCGCGCATGTCAACCAGCAGGCACAGAGTCAGCAAAACATCAGCAAGGCTGACTGACAGACATCACATCAAAACAGTCACATGCACCAAACACCATGCAGCGTGCCAGCTGGTGTCGTAGCGGGCAGATCCTGGTGCAATGCTGACCATCCTGCAAGCATGTCCTGTCCTCCAGGCAGCAGCATGCCACTGGTGTGCACGTCACGCAGTGCCACTCTCAGCCATTACTCCAGCAAAATGCCCCCACGCAACCCTTCAGTCTTGGTGTTTTTGCGCTTCAGGCACGCGTGTTGTGGACACACTGTGATTATGCATCATGTGCTAGTGAACTCAGCGGACCTGCAATGTTTTCCTGCAGGGCCACGCCACCAGCAAGGACCTGGCCCAGTGGCAGCCGCATACGTCTTGAGCACAGTCGGCATGCTGCGCTATTCAACAATCTCTTGCCTGGCCATTTGCCTTTCCTGCAGGGCCATGCCACCAACAGGGACCTGGTGCAGTGGCAGCTGCGTACGTCTTGTGCAGTCGGCATGCTGCGCTATCCACAGTGTCTTGCGTGCCCATTTGCCTTTCCTGCAGGGGCACGCCAACAGCAAGGACCTGGTGCAGTGGCAGCCGCAAACGTCTTGTGCACAGTCGGCATGCTGTGCTTTCCAACAGTGTGTTGCCTGCCCATTTGCCGTTCCTGCAGGGCCACGCCACCAGCAGGGACCTGGTGCAGTGGCAGCTGCATACGTTTTGTGCAAAGTCGCATGCTGCGCTATGTAGCAGTGTCATGCCTGCCCATCTGCCTTTGCTGCAGGGCCACGCCATCAGCAAGGACCTGGTGCAGTGGCAACTGCAGTCAACATGCTGCGCTATCCACAGTGTCTTGCGTGCCCATTTGCCTTTCCTGCAGGGCCACGCCACCAGCAAGGACCTGGTGCAGTGGCAGCCGCAGCCAGTGGCGCTGGAGCCCAGCCCAGGCGGCCTGGACAGGCACGGCTGCTTCTCCGGCTGCGCCACTGTCGATGAGAATGGCGTGCCCAGCATCCTCTACACAGGGGTGAGTGAGAGTACCAATACGAAACGAATTGCTGCAACATTCGCTGCTGCATCATGCTGCGGTTGTCTTCATCACAAACACTGAGCGTGGCGTGCCCAGCATCCTCTACACAGGGGTGAGCTGGCAGTGGTGCATGTAACGCCAGAACTGCTGCTGCATCTTGTCATACTGACCTCATACATGTGTAGTAGTTTTGCTGCTGAACCCTTGTGTGTCGGTCTGTCGCACATTCAGAGCATTGCAGGCACCGGTCTCTGGCATGCTAAGGGAGTAGCCAAGGCATGCAAGCTTGCCTACTAGGTCCCCTATCTCTGTTTTCACATCTCCACCGCGAAACCGCTGCTGTGGTGCTGCCTGCTGGCGCTGCCTGCTGGCCTGCCAGGTCATCCGCAAGACACCAGAAGAGATGGAGCCTGGAGGCAGCCACCAGCATGAGGCGCAGCTGCTGGCAGTCGCAGCCGACCCAGGTGGGCAGGCAGCAACTAGCAGCGCAGCGGCATGCAGGCATGAGGGGTAGGGCTCCATATCTCTTGCCTTTAGAAAATGTCTTGCCAGAGCGCGCTGGCGCATTCCACCCAACCAGACCAGGCGTTGACCACGCTCAATGCGGCTGGTGCATCCTACGCCACTTTCTGCCCTGACAACTTCTGCAAACCGCGTTTGCTTTCTTACCTCAAAGCATCCCTGTCTCACACCGCAGCAGCAGCATATCGCTTGTTGCATATCCATGCTACCACAGCCCCATTCATGCTCCGCGCTGAGCAGGCCCGAAAGCTTCAGGAACGGGTCGAGCGCTTCAGACCAGATCCCGCCCCTGCCCCCCACAACCCTTTTCTGAGCATGCCTGTCTCACGGTACTGCATCATGCTGCCACTCCTCCCCGCCGCCCAAACGCAGCCGACCCCGAGCTCAAGGAGTGGGTCAAGCTGCCAGGGCAGTTCCTGCCGCAGCCGCCAGCAGACATGGCCCTCAGTGGCTGGCGGGACCCGTTTATTCTAGAACGGCCCAGCGCCAGCAGCCCCTGGTGGTATGTGATGGTAGGCGCGGGCGTGAAGGAGACGTGCGGCACCGCGCTGGTGTACAGGAGCGGGGACCTGCGGCAAGGTAGGTGCAATGCTATCTACAACCTCCCGCCAAGCATTCGTTGCGATTGTACGGGCGGAGCGGGCCATCTGTGTCTGGGGAGGAGTGCCGGCACTGTGTTAGGCAGGGTGCAGCCTTTCTTTACTTTGGAGCGGCCCAGCGCCAGCAGTCTCTGGTGGTACGTGATGGTGGGCGCGGGCGTCAAGGAGCGCTGCGGCGCCGTGCTGGTGTACAGGAGCAGGGACCTGCGCCAAGGTGGGGCTGGGGACACAGCCACAAGCGACAAGCCGTTGGTGCAGCTGGCCTGCAGGAGGGGCACGGAGTACACAGAAGTGCTTTGCGCTTTCAAGAGCTTTGCTCCACTGAACAGCGTGCCTGACGTGAGTAAAACTGCTGCTGCTGCTGCTGCCGCTTCATTGATCCTGCAGGCTGGCAGTACGTTGGCCCACTCTGCGAGTCGCCGCCTGCCGCCATGCACACGATGTGGGAGTGCCCCATCATGGCACAGCTCAGCAGCACGCCGCCAGCAGCAGCAGCAGCAGCAGCAAGTGCTGCTGCCAACGGCCACAGCAGTGGCTTCGTTACAAACGGCTACGTTGCATTGCACAGCAACGGCCACAGCAACAGCAGCAGCAACAGCTACAGCAACGGCTACAGCAACGGCTACAGCAACGGCCACAGCAACGGCAACGGCCACAGCAACGGCCACAGCAACAGCCACAGCAACGGCATCAGCAACCGCCGCAGCAACGGCAACAGCAACAACCTTCAGCCCGTCAGCCGCCACATGCTGTGTGTGTCCCCCGACTACTGCGTGAACGTGCCGCTGGCCTACCTGGGCAGCTATGCGGGCGGCAGGTTTGAGCTGGCTGCTGCTGCTGGGCCGCAGCGGCTGGACCTGGGCGACATCCTGTATGCTCCAAATGTGCTGACCGATGACCAGGTGCGAGCGGTGCACAGCATTCATGGCCAGTAGTGGTCTGTCAACACGTTGAGTAAACATATCTAGCTGGGAAGTAGCTGAATAGCAGCAGCGGTTAGACCTGGGCGACATCCTGTACGGGCTAAATGTGCTGACCGATGACCAGGTGCGAGAGGTACTATCGCTGTGTGACATGGCAGATCTTTTTGTATCGTATCGTAAGCAACAGACTGCAACAGATAGTCCGTGTGGTCATGATGCCTGCAGCTGGTGGTTGTGTTGGGCAAAGTCAGGAAGAATCAGCCAAGTGCATGGCTACGGCAGCAGCAGCGCGCTTGGCGTCCACAGCATGCAGCGACACCTTGCAGCAGCCACCCCACTGCACCTCGCCCCCCTCTGTGCATCCTTCACCTCATTCTGTGTGTTTCGCTTTGCCAATCCTGCACAATCCCTCGATCGCTATGCTGCTGCAGGGCCGCACTGTGCTGTGGGCTTGGATGCAGGAGAAGCAGCAGCTGCGGCCAGCAGGCGCCTACGACAGCGCCTGCTGCCTGTGCGTGCCGCGCGTGCTGTACCTATCACCAGACGGCAGCCGCCTGCTGCAGCAGCCGCTGCCAGAGCTGTCAGCGCTGCGGCAGCAGCGCGGCGCCTGGCACGTCGGCAAGCATGCGGCAGATGGTGAAGCAGCATGCACGAAATCACTGGGTGATGCTGATGCGTTTGAGGCGCCACTGGCACTGCTACCTGGTGTGCCCATGCAGCTTGGTGGCAGCAGCAGCAGCAGCAGCAGCAGCAGCAGCAGCAGCAGCCATGTGGATGTGGAGCTCACCCTGGCTCGCGGAGAGGCGGAGTCTGTGGTGCTGCTGCTGCAGCCGTTTGAGGGGCTGGCTGGTGCTGCTGGTGCTGGCATCGCCTACTGCTGGGCCACTGACACACTGCAGGTGATATGCGGCTGCGTGCTTACGTCAAGCTGCTGGCTAGCTCTGAAGTAGTGCACCGTGTCCATAGCTGGTGCCTGCTTTGAACCTGTACCATAGCAGAGTACTGCACTAGTAGCTGTGTGTTCAGCAACAGCTGGCTTTGTCAGTCGCTTGCCTCTCCATAGAAGTCTGACGTTTGCCTGAAACGAGACGATTTGCTGCAACCTGTGTTGGCTGCATTTTCACGCAGGTCATCCACTCCACTGACCTGGCGACACTCGAGGCAGTAGCAGCCATGCCTGTGCCCACACCTGCCTTCAAGCGCCTGCCAGGGCCCTCACCCGAAGAAGCAGCAGCAGAGGCGGCAGCGGCAGCAGCAGCAGCAGCAGCCAGTGGCGTGCCACTCCGCTGCGGCGGCGCTCTGCTGCGCGGCGCTCCTGCTGACGAGGCTTGCAATGGAAACAGTGCTAGCAGCAAGATGCAGCAGCAGGAGCAGCAGCAGGAGCAGCAGCAGCAGGCCGATGTGCCGGCGGAGGTGACGCTGCGCGTGTTGATTGATGGCAGCTGCGTGGAGGTGTTTGCCGGTGGGCAGGCGCTCGGCACGCGTGTGTACCGTGGAGATGAGCACCCGCTGGACCACATCCAGCCAGCAGCGGAGCTGGCAGCAAGCATGGCAGCGCTGACAGCAGATGCTGCAGCTTCTGGCACGTGCGGGGCGCTTCAGCTGGTGTGCTTTGGGGAGGGGCCTGCGCAGCTGCTGGGTGCCTCGGTGTGGCAGATGAGCAGCATGTGGTTGCCTGGTGCTGCAGTAGCACGGCAGCAGCAGCAGGAGCTGGAGGCTATGGTGCCGGCTGCTGCTACTGCAGCAGCGCAGATGCTGCAGGGCCTGGTTGCCGCAGAGGCTGCTGCTGTTGCCTCTGCGGCAGCAGCAGTGGTGCTGCCTGTGGCTGAGCTGTCTATGTCTGTGCAGATGCCTTTGGGAGAGGCAGAGGCTGCTGCGCTATCTCCCAGGCATACTGCTGCTGTGCCTGTGGAGGTAGCTTGAGAGCATGAGGCGAGGATTTTGAGAGCTTAGCTAGCAGTGCGGTCCAGGCGATTGATTCAACAGTTGAGTCCATGTTTGTGTGTCTTTCCAGATGCTCCAGGTGTGCCGAGCGTGGCGACTGTGCTTGTTTGTTGCTGGCAAATGGCTGGTGTGCTGTGATGTAGCTATGGACACCCACGACTGACTTGGTGGCAGTAGCGAGCAAACCCTGGTGTACTTGTACATTCTCATAGTGTGGGGGCTTATGGCTGGGTGTGCAGGTGCTCTGCTTTTGACCTGCTGCCAGCATGGCTGCAGTGCTGCATTTGTAGATTCTCATAGTGTGGGGGATTATGGCTGGATGTGCAGGTGCCCTGCTTTGACCTGCCGCCAGCATGGCTGCAGTGCTGCATTTGTGCACGGAAGTCGCGTCGGCCACCCAGTCAACTGTGCTGTGAGCAACACAACGGTTGAGAGCTGGGCATGCACAATTGTGCCGTGGAAGGTGGTGGAGCCTTGCAGCTGCCGTGTCACATGCTGGAAGCCTGTGCGCAAGCGCAGGCGGCGTGATTGTTTAAGCTGTATCTGGTGCTGGGTGAGGACCTCAAACAAACTTTTCGGCTGTCAGGTCTGTGCTGCTATGGCTGCTAGCACTGCAGCAGCTCTTGTGATGGCGGCCAGCTGGCCATTGTCCTGTTCTGTGTGCTGCTTGTTCTGACCTGCGTGCTGCTGAACTGGCGTCTGAGATGTGACTGTTTACAACGGCCCTTTGGAATCTCTGTCAGGGTTTGGTTATCCCATGCAGCAGAGCGCCTGCGGCTGCGCGTTGCGGCAGGTGCTCCAAACATGGCTTCAACTGTCTGCGCAGATTTGCTCTGTGTCCGCGCGACAGTGATCATCATTGCACGAGCACAATTTACTAGTCATGATGGGGTTGCAGGTCATTTGTGTGTTGCCAGGTACATGCATGATAACGCGGTGTCTATAGCCAGAAGCCTTGTCAGCTCATTAGCTCTATTGACAGGATAGCAGGGCCTCTATGCATCTTGTGCATGAAACTTGGGCTGCTGGTGCGTGCAAGTATGCATGTTGACAATGTGTTGCAGGATCAGCACAATTCTGCTGGCCCAGCAGTGACGGTCAGTGCTGAATACCATGCTTGCGTATATGTAGCGCATGCTATGGCATCATCTTTGTGCTGTTAGCCCAGGCTGTGCCGTTGCAGCAGTGGATGCAGGGTGTCAGCTGGCAAAATCACTTGAAGCCACTTGCTTCCGAAGCTGAGTCAGCATGAGCCTGAGGGAGTGTCCAGTGCATAGCGACAGCTACCAACGGCTGTCAAGGCTTGCACTTGCCACAGCTGGATCTGCGTTGACATCAAGTTGATGTATACGCAAGTTGTGATGTCCCTGGTACAGGCCCATGGCGGATGCTGAGCGTGTCTCGCTCATCAAGGTAAAGGAAAGTGAGTGTTGTATGTGAGGCGCACTTCAAACGGTGGTAGTCGCGAGGCCAGCTGCAGTGGCCTACAAGTGACCAGTACTGCTGCGATCAGTACTGCCCATCATGGCATCATTGCCCATTGGAGCTGCACGGTCACCAAGGGCGTACATGCTTTACCTTGAAGATAATCCGATGTGACGCGGCTGACCGACCTGCGATTGATAATCGGCTGTAACACTGGCAGGAGCAAGCCATCTCCCACAGCTCGCAGCAATAACTCACGGGTTATCTACCTCGACATTTGTAAGCTTTGTGTGCAGTCAATTTAGCTGTTTGCAGCTTCTCACAACACTGCTGCGAAGTCGAGCACACCAGTCCGTGATTTTGCACAACTTGTTGGGTTGCATTTCTATGTTCAAGAACTACAAGTCCATGCGCTTTCGCTTTTGAACGTGCTCGTGCCGCAATTGAGATCTCGGTATAGAAAGCAGTAGTAGCACGTTGGCTAGCCTGGCAGCAGCAGGACTGGACAGTCAGCAAAGCAATTGAAAGGCCTCTGCAAGCCGAACTTGCTTCCAAACAGCACCATGGTTGGCATGGTTGGATGTCCATGGCCAACAAGCCTGGGCAGCAGCACCCCCCATCCCAGCAGCTGCAGGACAGTCGTTGCAGCCACCAGCAACAGCAGCAGCGCAAATCTTATAGGCAGGCGCGGCAGATGCAGGTGCAATGTATCTTCAGGAACTAGCAGTGTTGCGGCGAGCGAGCAAATGTGCCTAGCATGGCACAGCTTGCCTGGCAAACCCGTAGTAGCGCCAGTAATCCAGCAGCAGCAGCTGCAGCACACCATCACAGCAGCTTTGCTGCAGCCTGGTGCTCTGCTGCGGCAGCAGCAAGCTAGCTGCAGTAGCACCAGCAGCACGAGTAGACGCAGCATAGCCTGTAGCAGCATAGGCAATGGCACCCGCAGCACATCTAGCTTCAGCATACAGCAGGCAGCAAGCAGCAGGCAAGGCTTGTTCATAGACAGCCGGCAGCAGCAGCAGCAACCGCCTGACGGTGGCCGCTCGCGGCTGCTGCAGCAGCGGCAGGCAGCAGCTGCATGGGAGGAGGAGCAGCAACAGCAGCAGCAGTGGCAGCAGCAGCAGCAGCAGCAGCAGATGGACGCTGTGGATGAAGTTGGGGGCTATGTGGTGCCGCGGCAGCGCTTTGTGCTGCGGCCTTTTAAGCGCTATAGTGAAGGTGAGCGCTTAATGCACATGCTGCACTGGCTGCGCTGGTTGTGTTTGCCAGGTGAGTTCGCACACTAGGCAGCTTGCAACGCAGCGTGCTCACCTGTCGGGCGGCACTGGCCGGCTGTCTGCTGCAGCCGAACCTGCCTGCCTGCCTGCCTGCCTGCCTGCCTGCCTGCCTGCCTGCCTGCCTGGGTTCGTTTTTGTGCAAGCACAGCAATGCCTGGGGGCAACAGCTTAGCATGCTGCTGCTCCTGGCCACAATCTGTGCCAGGCTCGCTCGCTTACAAAGGAACGCTTCCCCTGCTGCTGCATGCACTGCACATGCGCGCAGGCGACTGGTACACGCAGCGGCAGTACGCCAAGCCCACTGCGCTGCATGCAGCCATCCTGTCGCGCTGCGGGCAGGGCACGTTAGAGTCAGCTGCGCTGCAGTACCTGCTGTCAAGTGCAGCTACTGCACGCGATGCGCAGCTGGGGCTGTCTGCACTGGGTGCTGTGCGCAGCGTGGCTGTGGCAAGGGGCGACATGGCGCCTTGGGGCGACCCATTCGTGAAGACGTTTGTGATGGTAAGGCGGCGCTGGCCTGTTACTGTTACTGTTATTAACAACACGTGTTACAATGGGGTATGTCAACGCTGTGTTATTAAAGACGGCAACGTGGGTGACGCGAGCTGTGCATGCTTACAGCAGCAGCAGCTTCCTACTCTGCACTGTGCGACTTGAGGTGCTGCTGTGCCTGCTTCTGCGTCCATGTACCCTTGATGCAACCAAGCAACAGACCAATGTGCAGCCTGGTGCTCTGCTGCTGACGGAGTGATTGCATATTTGCTTGTAAGCGGGCAAGCAAAGCGATCGGCGAATGAAACAATACACCATGCTAGTAATGAACAACGGCATTAATGAACAACGGCAACGCTGCTGTGTGTGGTGTGCTGCTACAGATGGCTGTGCGCTGCGACGCGCAGGAGGTGCTGCTGTGTCTGCTCCTGCATCCATCCACCCATCATGCAGCCCTGACGTATGTGTCCTGCTGCCGTGCTGCTCTGCCCTTTCCCAATGCTGCAGATGGCTGTGCGCTGCGACGTGCATGAGGTTGCTGCTGTGTCTGCTGCTGCATCCATCATGCAACCATAGCAACTGGCTGATGTACAGCAGCTGGCTGACGTACAGACTCATAGCAACTGGCTGATGTCTGCTCTGCTGTGCGTGGTGTGCTGCTGCAGATGGCTGTGCGCTGTGACGCGCATGAGGTGCTGCTGTCAGCCATGCAGCGGCCAAATGAGCTGGGCCTTGTTTTCAAATGGAAGTCCCTGCTGGCAGCAGTCAAGCGCTGGGGCGACCAGGGCCGAGCAGGGGTGGACAAACTTGAGGCGATTGTGTTTGCAATGGAAGGGGCGGGGCTGCGGCCAAATGAGAAGATGGTGTATGTGCTGGTGCGGGCGTATGTGAATGCCGGGGAGTTTGCGAGGGTTGATGCTGCGCTGGCGTGGTTTAGGGAGCGAGGCGTGGTGCGGTATAAGCCCGCGATGCTGCCGCTGCTCGCAAAGGCTGCTGCAGCTGGCTCGGCGGGTGCTGCGGCGGTGCTGGCGGCTGCTGCTGCGGTGCAGCAGGGTGGGGATGGCGGCAGCGGAGGGGGTGAGGGGAGTGAGAGTGATGAAGAGGGTCAGGAGGGTGAGACGCAGTGAGTTAGGGTTGAGATGCAATATGACAGTTTTAGGCATGGTAAATGCACAACCGTTGACCTGCAAGCAATGCTGGTCCAGAAGCCCCCCTGCCCGAAGATGCATCTTTCTCCTCATGTCTCCTCATGTGAGCAGCAAGTGTGTCACCCGGGGAATGCGGGGAATGCTGTCGCAGCCTGTGACAATGTTGTGCAGCTGCAGATGGAGACGGTGCCTGAGAGGGCCAGTTTATTTTGCGTACTAGCAAAGTACGGCATGGCACGGGTTGTGCTGGCATGTGTTTGGATGGTATAGAGCACATTGTAGCCGTATGAATCCGCCTTTTTACATGTTACTGTCAAGAGGCTCAGCGTCACGTGCAGCATGTCATGATGATCATGGCTGGGTGACACATACTATGACGCACATAGTATGACGCAGCTGCTGGAGGCAGGGTGTCCATTACCCTCTTATATATGATGGGTGGAGTAACAAAGCAAACTGTATGTGGTCGTCTGACAAAACCAACTCCAAGTTGCCATGGGCCATTATGTCACTGATTGCCCTAGACTGGAGGAGGGCCCCTCCCCGGGGGAGGATGTGTGAGAGTCAGGTTGAGATCGAGGTCCCAGGTCCAGACCAGTAGATGTGAGTACGCTTTATGTTGCACTGATGCTGTCGCGAAACTTTAAAACTTAACATCTTTCCTGCAACTCATATACCCAGGTTGCCAGCCGTGTGACAGGACATCTCACCATGGCACCATGAAGCCATGATCAGCCATGAGCCGGCAGTGCAGACACTGAACCAGGAACACACAACAGAACAGCGAAATTTTACTGATGGCTCATTTTCCGGCCGACCACCAGCATCATAGCGAAGCTTCACTGTGAAGCTGGCGGTCATGGGCGTGTGTTGCTTATCTCCTCCCTTCTTGGAATCCAAAGACAGTCTATTGGTGCAGTATAGCACAGAATGGCATTAAACGGAACGCACATCTGCTTCTACGCATTATCAAAGGACACACCTTTGTCTGACCCTGAACAAGAGTGTTCGTGAGGCACCAGCGTCCACCATAGGATGGGAATTGATATATCTCAACGTTAACTACAAATGGCTGTTTTTTGGTGCTGGAATTGCTGCGTCTACTTGAGACGACGCTGAACTCTCCTTCACATTCGCTCGTTTCACTGCAGACTCAGGCGTTGTGTGAAGATTGCAGCTAATTGTAGCACAAAGCTTATTGCCGTGCTGATCGTCCGGCTGCCGCTCTGCATCTCAAAGACGAACCCCTGCCGGTGCTACAGGATTCCTGTACTAAGTAGCACCGGATCCTCAAGTCCTGCATCTCCTACAAGCAGAACATCTGAATTTGATTATTTTTGGCATAAGCTAGCAGATGACAGGCATGCCCTTCGAGCCTGCAACGATCCTGCGTCTGCTGCACAGCTTTGCCGGACGCAGCGAGCCGGGAGGCTTCAGCGAAGAGCGCAGTGGCTCTCTTTTGTGGGACCTTAGCGCAGATGAGGACGCCACGGCCTTCCTGCTGCAAGCAGGCGTGGTGGACACTGTGCTGGGCAAGCTGCAGGCCTGCTTGACAGCACTTGCTGCCTACGACCCAGCAGCAGGCCTTCGGGCAGCAGTAGTGCCCAACGGAAGCTCCCTCACGATTGGCCGTACTGTGGAGCTGTGCTTCGGCACGCTGGCCAACCTGCTGGCTTCTCCTGCAGCAGCAGGCGAGGTGGGTTGCGCACATGGCCCCTGTGCATCAACACCTACCTCATTGCAGTGTTGTATGGTCTGAACAATCAGAGCTGTGCGCACAGTAGCACGGATGACATTGCACTCATAGTTGAACACTACAAGCATGGGATTTGGGATGCAGCTGCTGTTGTCGCTAGCTACGTGTCTGCGCTGTGCTGTGCGACACAGCGCACACTCTACACACCCACATGCGCAGCATGCTGACAATGTCAGCCACCCAGGAGCTGTCTGATCTTAACCCCACAACTGGAATTCTTGATTGGCCAGCAGCTATTGGTATGCATCATTGATACATTCCCGCGTAAACACGGCTCGTGCTGCCCACGCAGGTGATGCAGCCGGCCCTGCTCATTGCGCTGCTGAGGCTGATCACTGTGCTGGATGACGCTGCAGCACTGTCGGAGATTTGCAGGACGCTGACTGCAGGACTGGCTCACCATGAGGTGCGCAGGGTTGAACAGAATTGAGGGTTTTTACAGGTTGACAGCAGCTTGCAGGACTGGCTCACTATGAGGTGCACAGGGTTGAACAGGGTTCAGGTGTTTCAGGGTTGGCAGCAGCTTGCAGGACTGGCTCAC